>LOJH01014193.1:0-24289 GCA_001685095.1 Ellobius talpinus | reverse complement strand
ACCTAGTGCTGACCTACTGTGTGGATTACTCTGTACCTAGTGCTGACCTACTGTATGGATTACAGTGTACCTAGTGCTGACCTACTGTGTGGGCTACTGTGTACCTAGTACTGACCTACTGTGTGGATTACTCTGTACCTAGTGCTGACCTACTGTGTGGATTACTCTGTACCTAGTGCTGACCTACTGTGAGGATTACTCTGTACCTAGTCCTGGCCTACTGTGTGGGCTACTGTGTACCTAGTACTGACCTACTGTGTGGATTACTCTGTACCTAGTGCTGGCCTGCTGTGTGGATTACTGTGTACCTATTGCTGACCTACTCTGTGGATTACTATGTACTTAGTGCTGACCTACTGTGTGAATTACTCTATACCTAGTGCTGACCTACTGTGTGAATTATTCTGTATCTAGTGCTGACCTACTGTGTGGATTACTGTGTACCTAGTGCTGACCTACTGTGTGGGTTACTCTGCTTCTACTGCTGACCTACTGCACTGATGGCATTACAAACCACAAGCCATTACAATCTCAGTCTCTGCTCAGCTTCTTGTTCTGTGCTATCAACTTGCTTTGCTTGATCTAAAACATTCACTGTGGGTACTAAAGATATCTGTAAGAATACCAAAAAGAAATTAGATAAAACTGGCCTGGACTGGAAAGCATCCAGAAAAGGTTGAAGTTTGCATTTTATTCTTTATATTGGTGATCCTCAAAATGAATAATTTAGGTCCAAAACTAAACAAGATGATTCACAAGAAAATGGAAAGTTGTTATAATGATGAGTCAATGTGTTCAAATTTCAGAAAAATGATATTTTCACTTAAGATGCAAAGGAAGTCAAATGTATTAAAATACCAATATTTAAATTATGAACTGACCCAGCTTACTCTTCATGCCAGAAGGTCACATGCTGAGTTGGTCATAGACTTCGGTAAAGAGCTAATTCATGGCCTGATAGGGTCAACAGTGAGGACGCTGTTGTTCACTTCCAGCATTTTTGTGCGGTTACAGTTTGTGTGATTAGTTTTGCAAGTAACGTTTCTAGCTTTATCTAAAACAGCACTCAAAGAACAGACTTTTACATTAAGAAAATCTCCACCCAGAAGCTAGAATTGAAGCTGCCACTCAGAATGTCATCATGAGGTGGAGCTTGGACTTCTAGACCCAAGAGAAATTCTTCAACCCAGCTTGAGCAAAAAGGTGATGGTATTTTAATGAGGTACAAACAAAACTTTTAATTCCCAAGGAGACTGTCAGAAATATCAGTATATCCAAATGCCTCGGACAAAGAATCTCACCATTAGTACATATCCTATGTATAAGCACCATGTGTATCATGATTACCTGGCCATTGGTATACACTGGTTGTGTTAATTTCACATTTACCCTTTGAAGTTCACTTTTACCATACTGAAAGACCTATGTAAATACTACATTATCTATGCAAACAATATCCACATTTAACCAAATGATCAAAAAATATTTTAGTGGCCAAGATATTTCTGTAGTCATGTAGTTGAAAATTTTTAGAGCACAGATAATTCTCATCCTGGGTGGTTTCCATATGTGAATGACAAGATGTTTTTAGAGTTTTCTGAAGC
Organism: Ellobius talpinus; assembly: GCA_001685095.1. Lineage (NCBI taxonomy): Eukaryota > Metazoa > Chordata > Mammalia > Rodentia > Cricetidae > Ellobius > Ellobius talpinus. The sequence continues at coordinate 22,685 of LOJH01014193.1, read as the reverse complement.
ATAACCTGAGGAAGCTATTGAAAGAATAGTATTTATTCATGATTAGATTCTTGCTTGAAGGAACAAACTACCGAACTTCCTAGTGTAAAGAGGTCTAGTGCCTATTTCCTTGACATATTGAGTGTGAGTGGAGGTGGATGACCTCAGTTCTCATTGCTAAAGGAGACACAGACACTCACAGCACTCTCACGCACACCTGTCTTACACTCACAAGGTGCCCATCTCATGCTTTTGTCCCTAATAACAAGAATAAGATTTGTCTCCTATTCTAAAGACTTAGAAATTTTACTTCTCACCAGTGCTGCACTATAACAGTCTCTTTATACAGGGACAGTAGTTCCTTATTGGCATTTCTATCTACTTCCAGTACAGCTTGATTTATGTATTTGAACTTGGCAATTCCAACGAGAGAGAAGAACATTGACTTGTCTGAATGATCATAATTCATTTGTTTTAAACATAGTGTTCAATTAATATTTTTTCTGCCCATTCTACAAATAAACCTAATAAGGAAGTATTACCAGTGAACTCAGAATCTCAACACATGGGGCGCTTCACCCAGAACTGTGTGAGGTCTGTAAATCTGTGGAGCTCTTTTAAGTGAAGTTCTTTAGCAAGGAGGGCTGGGCAGAAGAATGAGAATTATAGTTTTACCTTAGCTCTGTTCTTTACTGTATTGACAAATGCTGACCCTTGTGAACAGACAACCAGGCATGTAGCTTTTGGACCCTTTCGTATTCTGCAAACATTAGGATGTAGCTCTGTAGCTCCTGGTGTGACCCATTCAGACCTCATGTGCTGAGCCCGTGATCATTCGTATTGACTTACACAGCATTCATTAAAGGTGCAATCTGGGCTCCTTTCCTTTGTAGGTCCCTGGAAACTAAGACCTTGTGTGGCTGGTTTGCATGGAAAGAAAATGAACTTTTCTTTTTTTTCTGATTGTAATTTTCATCAGTATAAACTCTACAAAATGAGCCACACAAAATTAGACTTTGAAACATTCTTTTGAGTTTATTTAAAATAAGGACTTTTAAACTTTAAATTTTAATATAATTTTTACAAACTTGTCCTTTTCCTGTATTTATTTTGGCTTCCACTATCTTACCTTCCTACTTCTCTGAATGTTTATAAGCTTTTGAAATCAGAAACAATGTCATAGACTTTCCCTCTTGTCCTCCCGGGAAGTTGATTAAAATAGTGCTCCTGGTCCCACAGTGTCTTCCTGTAACTCAGAGGGAGGACAGATTGTACATAGGACATGCAGGAATAGCTGCAGCATCTGCTGCTTGCCAGGAACACAACAGTCAGAGTACAGTCTTTGCTGTAGGCAACTGATTTCAGGAGCCCGAAACACACACTCAGACATTAAACATGCAGGTAGACATGCTCGGTTCCCGCACAAGGTGCCTCAGTGCTTCCTAACGGAAGCTGCAGGGCATGGCATTCTGCCTCTGCAGTGCACAACCGTGGGAATGCGGTGTTTGAGACAGTGGCAAATGGCCAGCACTGAGAGCAGAACACGGTTGAAATGGGTGCATCGCCAATGGTGGAATCGGCAGGAGGAGGCTTAAGGAAGATGTGCAGCAGATGGCTGTTGAGTGGCGCCAGTCAAGGGTCTCCATCTCCACTGTTCCTTTTCTCAAACTTGATTAAGTCCACTTCTCTACTCTGCGTTGTCCGCATTTCCTTCCCTACAGTGGAGATTTGGTTCTCCAGGGGTGGGACTTGAAATAAACATTCATTCTTCAGGTCTGTATCACCTGGAAAACAAAGCTAGACAAATGTAGACCTTGAAAAAGCTTGCCTAGATTGAAGCAAATGAAAACTAATTGTTGTGAAGCAACCTAGAATAAAGAGAACTCTTCCTAACCTGGAATTTGAGTGTTTCATAATAATAATAAATCATCAGTGATCGTGTTAATTGCTTGTCCACCAGGCACTGATGTAAACATAAACTTATTTAATTACCACAACTGCACTAGGAGTTAGTGGGTGCTGGTGTCACTTTTCACATGAAGTTACCTTTCTAAAAGCTAAAAGCCTCCTTTTTTCACTGTTTAAGGAATTTTTATTAGAGAATTTTATATTCCAAATTACGTTGCCTTGCTTAGTTATCAGTTCTGCTACTTAAAACAGAACTGACATCCCAAGCTATTCCATGGTAAAGAATTACAAAATTAAAGAAAGGAATGCTTTAAATTTTTGTACTTTACTGAAAATTCTTTTCCCAGGGTCTATAAAACATTAATTTGTTTTTATATTTTACTTTTTTTTGTATTTCTAAAAGCCTCTTCACCCACTAGGTAAGTGGTTCTGCCCCAGTGCACATGCCTGGATGTTTGTCTCTGCCGATCTCTCAACCCTGTCAGCGTTGATAAAACTCACCAGGGGTGCTGACCATTTGTGTAAATGCTGTGCCACACTGAGCCAGGGTTTTATGTTTTCCATGGGTAATGTGACCCCCAGGTAAACACGTTCTAGCTGAAGAAGATAGGGCTAATCTAGTCAGTGTCTTCCCATTGGTCAGGCGCTGGGGCAGGTGGGAGCAGCACTCAGAACCTGCCCCGGCTTTGAAATGGAAGTTTAGCTTTTGCACTATCCATAGTTACTCGGCACAGAACCAACTGATGCTAATGGTCCAAAGTGTAAGCTGTGTTTTCTGGAGTTTATTGAGCTTCTCTTGTATTAGTATCTGAACTATTTTCTTTTGGAGGAGTACTTTCTTTGACTTGTAACCAGTTTGCAGCCAGGTAGTCTTACTAAAAGTTTGGCTTTTAAAAGTGATAGAGTATGAAATGTTTTAACTTAATGATTAATAAACACGTGGTGTTGCAAGATGCCAATGACAATTCTGCTAGGAATTTGATAATAATTAAGCTGAATAGCAAAGTGCAAAGAAATACCTTTGAGTTCTATTTTTACTTTATTGCAGTAAATTTGGATTTGGTATGGAAACCTAGGTGTGCGCTCCAGAGAGTTAGGAGTGTAGTTATCACAGCTCCTACGTCTTTCCCCGTGGCTGAGTGGCTTTCTAAATATAGTCACAAAGGACAAGCTTCCTTTCCATGAAACTTCATTCTGAAATGAGCTTCAAGAGGGTCCTCAGGGAAAAACAAGGCAATGGAAAGTGGCTTTTAATGTATATACACATATTTACTTTATGGAAAACACATTTTATTTCTTACTGTAATGTGTGACTTTTGCCCTGTGTCTGCAATGTGAATCTTTACAGATAACTTACTATGTAGAATTTTTTCACCAAGGTAGGAATTTTAGGAACTTTGTAAAACCTTCTTACCATGCTTGACTTGACCCTGAAAATCAAACTGACTGACTGCTTGGGCAGTGTAAGGACTATCCACATTTCTAAGGTTAGCTGAATAAACACAATTTTCAAATTTAAGTTTAAAAGATCTATTTATTTATTTTTATGTTTATTCTGCAATATATGAAGGTCAGAAGACAGCTTGGAGTGGGTTCTCTCTTTCCACAATATAGGTCCCATGAATCAAACTCAGGTCCTCCAGTTTGGTGGCAAGCTCCTTTTACCCCCGAGCTATAGTAAAGGCCCCAGAACTGTTCTTAAGGGAAGCTATGTTTTGTGCCAACTGCTTTACCAAATCTTTCATGGAGGCACTTCCATTTAAACCTTAAACATACCTCTGAATGACTGGGCCTGTTTTTTTAAAGATGATTAGACTGATTTTTGTTAAATCTGAAAGGGTGTTTTTGTTGTTATGTGTCTAAGATTATGTATGTATTAAGTGTGAATAAACTACTCAGGCCTAACTCCAGAGTGAGAGTTTTGGATTTTGTGCAGAGTGAGATGTAGCTAACTATAAGCTCATGCGTAGTGACATATGGCTGTAACATAGCAGTCTCAGGAGGATGACGCAGGAGGAGCAAGGCCATCCTTGGCTGGAGGCCAGCCTGGCCTACTTCACCCCTCTGTCATAAACAAACAAGTTGTATAATAAATACATTGTTAAGAAAAAGTAATCTAAAGTTTTACCAACATTCTTTTGCTTAATAGTGGACCTTGATCAATAGCGATGTTTAATAGTGGACCTTGATCAATAGCGATGATGTTTTTCATTTATTTTTAGTTGCTAGCAGCTGCCACCTTCTGTTGGCGACACTCGTATGTCACGTGACCACTGATAAGAACGTTAGGTCTACTGTCTGAATTTATTGAGACGACAACAACAACCTGACAGCAGGAATCTCTGCTAACTTTCCCACAGCACCATGCGGGAATATATTTTAATTACCTTCAGGATCTCCTTGGAGCCCAGCATTCTTTGATAACACTAAGGTTTATGAGCGAAGAGGTTTTACATCTCTGCACAGGTGTCCCCCAAATCTGGAAGATGTATGATGTTTGTGACAGTTTCCCTGTGGTTTCTACTTTTAGCTTTTAGAAATGAATGAAACAGATATGACCAGAATAAGCCATTTTTCTCACTGCTTTCTAGTTTCCCAATTTTTTGCAAAAGCAGACTTTTTATAGTAATTATTATTAGTAGTATGTGGCAATGGTTATATAGAAAATGCTTACTTAAATGCAGTTTATGAGACTTATTTTAAATTATAGTTTATATGGCATTATTTATCATTGGTAAAGAGTAATTAAAAGTTAAAAATAACCAATGGCCTGGTTTAGAGGAACTTGTTTGTTTACTGGAGTACCTGTGGATTTTGGCTTATGAACTCAGTAGCCATCTAACTTATGTCTGACTTACTAAGTATTAATTAATTACTTATTAATCTCTGTGCCCTTTGGTCAGAAGTCTGGGGATGAGCCACATGAATTGAGCATGACAGGGTTGGTGACCTTGTTTGCTTTTCCTTTGTGTCTGAGATTAATCTCTTTGGGAAACTCAAAACATCCTTTCAAAAATTAACATTGGCTGTGGGGTTGGTAGGAAAGGGGATGGGTTCTAAACCCCTGACCTATGTGCTGCAAGTGGGGGCTGCTGGGAACTGGCTAGTGTTTGGAAGCTCCTCACCCCCAGAGGAATTCTCTAGGGAGGTGGAGCCCAGCTTTGGGTCCCTGGATTTTCCCTTGGGTAGTGGAATATATGGGCATGCCTTATCCTCAGATAAAGTACTGAGATAAGTGTCTTACGAACAACAGATTGGTGACTTTGGTTCATGAATTCATACTGAATTTGTGTAAACATGGAGGCACTGATGATAAGACTTGGGCTGTGTTTACCAAAATTATTTATTCATACATTCTGGTCCTTGAAGCAACAAAAAAATCCATTTGGGGTAGGAAGGTTGGACTGAAATGACTTGTTTCACAATGATAACTTTGTAAATGCCTGTGTTGGCATGTGTGGGTTTCTTTAGGTGTGGCCCAGGAGCAGGACATGGGGAAATGGGGGATGGTGAGATGTTTTGGTGGCTTCTTTGGATAGAATGCCATTGGCCTCCCATTGAATAGTCCTTGTCACCGTCCTCTTCTGTTATATCCATGGGATTCCCTCCTGATTCCATCCCAGTAGGTTAATTGCTAGTAGGCACTATATTTAACAGGGAAGTGTTGTTGATATTTTAAAACATGGATTAAATGTGGCAAATTTTAATTTCATTTGAAATGACACTTGGATAATTTTATAACTTAATACTATTTAAAACATGTAAAGATACTTTAAAATTTGTAGCATCATTATACTAATTGAAATTTAAAAGAAGTTTTACTTTTCTATAATCCTTCCAAAACTTGAGACACTTGACAACCTATGTCAAGTGATTGGCAGATCTTGTGTGGCGAATCCCTAGTACTGAATTTCCAGGCTCTCTGCTGGTGATTCCATGTGCACGTGCTGGAGAAATGTGTTCTATAAAGTTCCAGCCACACTGTAAATAGTATAGCATCTTCAATTTTCATTCTAGTTGATTTAACTTCATAACAAATGTCTTGCATACTTCTTTCTAGTTACATACTTCTTAAGTATGACTTGGTATCTTTCCTATAGCATTGAATAATTAATTGTAAGTCGGTTGAAAACAGTGGTGCTGAAGCCCTGAGCTTGCTGGGTCATTTCCAGAACAAACCCCGGAGAGTGAACAAGCCTGCTGCTCCTAGCTGCCCCTTGTGTTCAGAAGGAATGTAGCAAGTGCTGCAGTATTAAAAATCAGGTTTCTTCATCACAACATTCCTGGAGCGAGAATTATCATTTGATAAACACATTTTAAATCTTCATTATTTTCCAGGCTCCTAAAAATGAGGGTGATGGAATTCAGCAAATCTCTCTGTTTTCCACAGAACGAAGGCAGTTCCTTGGGGATGGTCACAGTGGCATTCACAGCACCACTTTTGTAATTATACAGACAGGCGATTGCTCTGAATCAGTGCTAACGTTTTAAAAATGTGAATTAATCTCAACAAGATAGAAAGGATAAAAATTAACTACCACGCTATGACAGCCATGTTACCAAACTACTTAAAATAATAATGACTGCAATAAATAATAATAAAATAATAAATACTTCAGTGAATCCAAACAACAGTTGTCAATAAACAGCTGTAACCAACTATACTTTCCTAGAGTCTATGTTTCCTTGGTTTGAGAGAACCAGCTTTTTTGAGTATTCACCCTTTGCTGTATTCACCTTTTTGAGTATTAACCCTTAGCAAGCCAAAACCAGTCTTTGGCTCACAAATACCAAAATATCTAGATGTTCAGCAGTCTCCCTTCTCCCCCCGCCCAGATTCTTGTCTTGCTTGTACCACCACCACCAGTGTTGCTGTTAATATCATTGCAATTGAGCATTTGTGAAGTGCTTCCTCCAAGGAGTACTCTGTCTGCTTTGTATCATTTAATCTTCATCATAGCTAATCTTAGGGAGGGATATTTTACTGTTCCATTTTTCAGAAGTGGAAACTGAGACTGGAGGGGAAGTGTCACTCATTAGGAAACACGACACTGGATTTGAGGAGGCGTCTCAGATTCCCAGTTCTGAGCTCTAGCTCTGTACTGGTACCCTTGAGAAGGCTGGCTATGACTGTTCTGCTGATGCAGTTCCAGTCAGAGTTGGGTCAGTTCAGTCACATGGCAGGTGCTACTTCTGGGTGGAAGTCGTCCAGAGTTGCGGACAGTTCTAGGTCTTACGATCAGACAGGAAGCTTTTCTTCATTTTCAGGAAGCCTGCAGTGTTTTTACGGCTGGCTGTGTCTATTCAACTAAACAAAAGCCTTATCCAGAGAGAAATGGTATAACTATCTATTTCTCAGAGCTTAGAACTGCTCTTATTGTCTTGGTAATTATTTCATCAGGTGAGAGTCTTCGTCTTCTCTGTCATTTCCCCTTGCTTCTTCTATACCCACAAGTCACTAAGCTCAATATGGGAAGTTTGTAGCAAAGATGAATGGAAACATTACAGACTTTGAATGGAGATAAAACCATTGGATATATAGATCTGTCAGTTACTATTTTTCTAATTTTGTGTGCAAAGACACTCAGTATCCTTGTGCCTCAGTTTTCCTTTCTTTAATATAAAACATATATAATAAGCTTGCATGGTTGTTTTGTAATAAATAAGATCAGTGAATGTAAGTATATTCTATATATGACAGTTTTATTACGTCATAATACCATGCCAAGCACTGCTCCAAGGGCCGTTGAAGGAATGAAACAATGACAGTCAGATGACAAATGGAAAGAAAGTTGGGATCAGGTGATCAGGGCCCTCTGCTGGGGAAACTTTAGGAGCCCAAGAGCTCAGTGTATTTATTATATACGTTTGAACAGAGAGGTAGAGCCACTGCTCACGATGGGCACAGTCTATGGTATACAGCTGAATCAAGGAGACAGATTTAGCTAATCTAGTTAGGAGCAGTCTTCAGGCCCTAGACATGCAGTGGAGGAAGCTACGGTGGGCCTTCTATGCACACCCTGTCAGCGTCTGCCTCAGACCACAGGAAATCTTGGCTGTTGCCACATGACTGAGATGAGGGTACTTGACATTGGTAATGCATGTGTCGACAGCACACATTCACTTGGGACTTCACACACTCAGGATGCCTCTCTCCCACTTCCCACCCCGTGGTTCCGTCATCCAGTCTTTCATATGTCTAACCTTGTGTTCAGTTAACATAATTTACAAAGGTTCCTTATTTTGCCTCTGCTCATTTCAGAAAATCACAGTGTTCATGAGCCTGAGGTGTAACGTGATGGTGCTCCTTTTCTCTACCTTCTGTGAAAGAACATCAGACGTCCATAGACAGCTCTTACCGCTCCTGGCCTGTCTCATCGTAATAAAACAGGATGTGCTTCCCAAGACAATTGCTGTCCCTTCTTCTTATGTCCTACTAGCTCCTACAGACTACTTTCTCTTGTAGCATATCTTTATACCACAGTTTAAGCTTTTCAGAAAGTTTGTAATATTTTAATAACTTATTTTAGGGGTTTGTGGCACCTATAACCCCAGCACTTTAGATTAAGATTGGAGGATTGTTACCAGTTCAAAGCCAGCATGGGCTACAGAGTGAGCTACAGTCTAAAAAATATGACTTTGAAGCAGGCCCTTAAAGTTGTACACTATCTTCCAGTGCCCAGCTCTTGTTTGTGTGCTTGGATCTGTGGTTATGTTTCCACAGATGTCTCCACTCGGCCCTTGACTGCCGACTTTGCTGGGCAGTGATGCCAGCTCTTCAGTCCTGGACCATGCTGCTTCCTGCTAGGCATCACTGCGCACTGACTTCAACAAGTGTTAGAATGTTAGCTTCTGGGAACATTCCATTGCACCGAGTGGGGCCTTGGAAAAATCTCAAAAGATCCATAGAATTACATATTGCACTTTGGAAACTCACTGGTATGATTTTTTCACACTGAGGATTTTGTTGTTTTCTTGCTTTGTTTAATTTACTCACCTGACTGTAGCACGAATAATAAAAACCCAGAGACAGATGTAGGGGTTAAAGCTGAAGATGAGGGAAGCAGAGCAGCCAAGCACTAGAGAGACCTTTCCCCTCTACTAATGCTCAGACCAAAGGGGCGATCCTCTCCTCAGACTGCCTAGTGCACTCTGTCTCCACCAAACCTCAGACACACTCCAGGGAGCTCCAGTCTTCTCTTTATATTCCTCTCTCTGTCCAGCCTTATCGCTCCTGTCCCCACCTCCCTAGTGCTGGGATTAAAGGTATGAGATTCCCAAACACTGGGATTAAAGGTGTGAGCCACCACCACCTGGATCTGTTTTAGGACCAGTCTTGTTTGTGTAGCCCAGGGAAGCCTTGAACTCACAGAATGCTTCTGTCTCCCAAGTCCTAGCATTAAAGGTGTRTACCACCACTTCCTGGCCTTTTGTGACTTAGCTTTGCACTTTGGTCTTCAGGCAAGCTTTATTTATTAAAATACAATTAAAGTATCACTAAACCTTTGTTTATCCTTTGTTTTCTGACTATAGAAAGTATCGCAAGCTGTCTACCCTAGATATCAGGTCCAAACTTTGTTTTCTGGTATTTAACATGTTCAGCTACTAACAGCATCCTTCTCACCATCCATGTTAAGAACTGGGGCATGATAACAACCGCAGAACTGACTGGTGAGCCATCCCTATTTTTCCTGAGTCTGAACCTATTCCTATTTTGTTTTGTGCTTGCGTCCCAGCGGGATCTCCACCCTCATAAACTGCGTGGAACAGGCCGTCTTGCGTTAGAGTGGGATCTGAGACTTCCGGATGAAATAGTCGAGTATCCCTGCAGCTACGTTTGTTCTGTTAAGGAGTCTCTTTCTACAGATCCAAATTATCTCTCAGGATTTACTTGCTTCGTGGGCAGAAGCTCACCATGTGATCTGACTGGCCTAGGACATGTGATCCTCCATTTTCATCCTCCTGAGTGCTGGGATCACAATGATGTCTGGCACTCATGGCCTTTGAATTAAGAGAAAAAAATAACTGGAACTACAAAATTAAAATCTGTCTTCCAAATAGTCTGCTTTCTTGCTAAACTCACCATAGTTATGAGACTGAGATGAGTTTCATTTGCTTGAGTGTATTCAATAATTGAATACTGATAACAGTTCAAGATCCAAGCACTTGCATCACTAAGTAGGAAAATGGTTTAAAAATAAAATATTTCACAAGATTTTCTTAGTGTGTGTTGTTGCTGTGACAAAATACCATGTATTTTATGTGGTTTTCGCATCTTTTAAAGAATATGATTTTAAAATTTATAAATTTTTAATTCTTTGAGAATTTCAGACGATGTATTTTGATCATGTTCACCCCTGCCCAGCTCCTCCTGTATCTATCTCCACCCCCTTAGTGTCCTTTTTTTTTAAAGAGCAATGAGTCCAATCTGTGCTGTCCCTACCTTCATGGGTGGGGCCAGCAGCTTGAGCAGGTTGACCCATCAGGGACCACACTCTTAAACTGTCGTGCATTCCCAGAAACCATCAATTGCCAATAGATCTTTAGATACAGGTCTTGGGATTTCAAACACTATCTATTTCTCACATTTCCGAATGTTGGAGAAGTTCTAGATCAAGGTGGCGGTGCCAGTCTGGCCAAAGCATCTTTGTGTTTCGTCAGTGTTTTCTCTCCCATGTCTTCACTGACTGTAGCTAAGGGGTCTTGTTTTTTACCTTTGTCTAAGGACACTAATGCCATTCATGAGCAATGTCTCTCCAGTAAGTTTTATGGGAAATTACTAACATTTTTAAAGCATTTTTGAAATGGACCAAGCCCATCAAAGATTAGGTATTTTATCAGGTGAACTAGATCATTAAAACTCTGCTATTTTTCTCGTTATAAGCAGTTACATTGTTTTCTGAAAAACAAATAACAGTGGAAATGTTAGAACATTTAAAACATAGATGCATTTGTTGAAAAATAACCCATGTTTTCATACACTTTCCAAGTTTCTTCTTGTAGATATTGTTAGTGAGATATTTCTTGGTAAATGGCACAATGAGTTTCCATTTCTTACCTATTTTGATGCCATTTAGCATATCCCACCTTGAACGGTCTATATATCTATAGATAGATATGTTTTACCAGGTCAATTATTTTAAAAGTGAGCATTCATAAGCACCCTTCTTGTCTTGTGAATAAAACACACCCTCAGAAGAATGTGTATGGTCCTTCCTGCCCAGACAGAGGAATCCCTTATCCAGCACTGGGCATTTATACTCCCTGAGCATCTTTAATGTGTGTGTGCACTCCTGGGAATATGTCATATCATTTTTGTATGTTTACATAAGTGATATCACTGTGTGCTTATGGTCTGTTCCTCCTATTTTGCTTCTTTGTCTGACATGGTTTCATGAGAATCCTCTCCCTTTTGTGTTTTGGTTTCCTGGAGCCTCGTCACCCTGGCTCTTCTCCTATTACTCACCACCCCTCCCTAGGCATTCCCTGACTCATGTGGCCTTCTCAGTCCACACTTGTTTGTCTCAAAACCTACTAAATACCTGCAGCAGGATATCCTCAAGAACCATGAACACTATCCTTAAAAATACGGGTTATTCTCATCTCCCCTGACATGCAACTTCTGATATGCTGTTAAATTTAGTCTTCCTGGTGGTTTTAATCTTTTATAACTGCTTCCATGTCCAAATCCTTCAGAAGCTAAGAGTCAAAGCAGAACTGTTGGAGCATGAAAAATAATACATATATGTGATGAGTAGAAAACCGCAAAGTTCTAGCTTGTCTCGGTTGGATTGCTTCGGGTGTTTTCTCCTGCAGAAGTCTGAGGTGTGTGCTTCAGCTCACTGGACTGCTCTGCTCTGATAAACACTTCAGTGATTTAGAGCCCTCTGTGTCCTTCATCTTCAGAAACACACTGCATGGTTGCCGTTATAGCCAGTGTCCAGGGCACAGTGCCACTTCAGGATCAAAAGAAGATTCTCAAGCAAGAGCCAAATGGTTGCCTTCATTTGTAGTCATATTGTGCTGGATGCAAGGGTTCTGAGAGCCATGAGCTGTAAATGGGAGGTCCCCCTATGTCACAGCTCTACACCACAGAAGCCTGGGAGAATGAACTTAAGTGCTGTTTCCTATGTCTGCCCCATATGTGGCGTCATTGAATAGGTTTCAGGACTTATTGCTTTACCACACTGAACTGCCATGGGCTTCACCAGCCTTTCCTTAAACGACTTCAACCCCTGCCACCTGGTTTCACTTATTTCTTCCAGTGTAGCCCCTTGCAATATTTGAATTACCTTTCTAAAATATTGATGCTCTTTTATTTAATTTCAGGAAAATGAAAATATTGCTGGGCTTGCTGAACTTCCTCTAAGAATATTCTCCATGATACATGACATACATGCAAACTTTAACACTAGGCCAGAAATCCTCCTCTTTGAATGTGCACTATCTCACTGTTGCTTTGTTACACAGTGTGCTGTTGTTATTTCCTTCTTTGTTTTTAAACTTCAAATCTTTCCCTTTCTGTAAAACTCTTTCCTCTCTCTCTCCTCCCATCGTGTCTTTTTCTTTTCTTTTCTGTTGTTGTTTTGAGACAAGTCCCCTATAGCTCATGCTAGCCTGAAATTCACTATGTAGCTCAGACTATCCTGCAGCTCCCTAGAAACCATCCTCCTGCCGCATCCACCCAAGTGTTTTGCCATGCTCAGAGCTCTTTTTCCTGTGTCCCATGAAATGTTTATACCTACCAATAGCTTTCCTAACATACTCTCATCAAAGCAGACAAAGTTTTTAAACCTTTATTCTTCTTCAGAAGCCTTTCAGAAATACAGAATACTGGCCCCAACCTCACTTACTAAAAGCCAGCATCTACACGTGTAATGAATTCCCAAGGTCTCTAGCATTGCTGATGGCTCGGGCATTAGACTCAGCTTTTATCACACTGCTTGCTCTCTCTCTCTCTCTTTCTCTCTCTCTCTCTCTCTCTTTCTCTCTCCCTCTCCTCTTTTTTAATCACACTTGATGTGACCTCCTATAGACTCTTAAGTTTCCAATGTGGGAACAGTATCTTGGAGTGCTCAAGACTTTCCAAAAAGCATGTGTCATGGGCTCTTTATGTGTATACTGAGTGATCTAATTTGTATTTTGTTATTCATTTTTGGGCATATGCGATCAACAAAATCATATTTAGAATGTAAGTGGTTTCAGCCCTAAATAAACTGGCTTGTTTCCTTGAGAAACAGTCTTCCTGCCATCTAAGACCAGGGCCTTTTACACATAGAAGTGTTACAATGCATATTTAACATAAGGTGGATGGATTACTTATAGTTTATGATCACAGTTTTTGGCACACCTATAAAGGATCCATTTTATGAAAGAACATTTTCATAAGCAAATTCTATAAGTGAGATCTGTTTATAAGTGAGGATAAACCAGTTTAATGACAGAAGTTAACTCTGGATTTTAATATACATTGTAAAATTATACTAGAAGTTAGAAACTTCCTATGAAATCTATTTTAAAAGAATTTATTTAAAACAGTAAAAATAGTTTCAAATATACTTCAGTATAAATATAAGGATGGGGGTGGAGAGAAGGCTTAGTAGTTAAGAACACTGGCTGTTCTCTCAGCTGACTATCAGTTCGCAGCACCATCATGGTGGCTCACAACCATCTGTAGTTCGGTTGTGGAGGATCTGATGCCCTTCTTCAGACTGCTATGGGTGTGATGTGGTGCACACAAAAACATTTAGGTAAAATACTAATATGTACAAAATGCAATAAATATAAAAAGATGTGATGTAATGTTAGTAAAGTGTAAATCTAAAGTTTTAATATAATACATACATTGTCATTTTCATTTTGTTATATGTGATGGTGCATACTTTTCTAAATAACTTTCAATTATCATTTGGGCCAGTATAGATTATGCTGCATTGCATCTATTTAAGTTGCTAGAAACATATCAATAACTATGTGTTTCTTCTTGGGCAGTGTTAAAAAATAGTCTGATGATTGGACAATGCAGAAAGCTTGAGCATTTTTCTTAAGCTAGAGGGCAGTTATATTAGGGTTGAAAGGGAAACCTGAGGGCAGGAAAGCTGCAAATCTCAGCAGCTGCCTAGAGTAGGAAAGTGAAGGAGAGAAGGGACAAATGGAAACTGTGTCAGTTGAGTTGAAGCAGACTGGAGATCAGCCGTATAGTGACAGGGAGGCATATGGTGGGGACCAGAGCTTTAGAGAAACGGTAAGGAAGCCCAAGGTGCTAGGGAAAGCAGCTCAGGCCACAGAGGGATGACTAGTGAAAGTTATGCTTTTTACAGTAATTCTAAACAGCAGAGAGGCTTCCTCAGAAGAATGCCTTTATCATATATAAGACTGAAAAGATATAATTTTTAGGGAAACAATCTTTAGGTCGTTTGTTCATTCACATTCTGCTTTTAATAGATGAATTTAAAGAAGCTGATATAAACTTAAAATATGCATTAGTTTCAGCCTTAGATGTTGGTTTTCCATCTGAGTGCCCTGCCCTGTTAAGATCCATTGTTGATTGTTTCTTCCTTCTTTAAGTTGGCTCATCTGGAAAAGCTAGAGTGGAGGGACACGTGTGTTAACAGTACCATTTTGAGGACAGAGATGAGACTTTAGCTGAAGCAACTTCTTGATCAAGTGTTCAGTTTTCCTATTGGAAACAGTGGTGCCAACGTTTGCTTTGGTTGCTGGTATAACAAAATGAACACATTGTCAGAATCATGTGACGGGTCCTTTCTGAGAAGTCTGAACCAAGGACAAGCAGATGCAGTGAATGGGAGGGCCAGTGTCATTTCCTTCACAGACTCAGTGACCTGGCTCCTATTCCCCCAGTCCTCTAAAGTGCATATGGACACATCCTCCAGTGTACGAGCGCCTCTGCAGATGCATTTGCAGAATTCAGTACCCAATGTATTGTTCTCAGTAAGTTGGCAGGTTTGTGTGGCTAAGTGTTTTAACTTCTCTTAATCTTTTAAAAGGGAGATAGATGCTACCTTTATTGCATGATTATGTTATTGCCTTAATCAATTTAGCCTTGTTCTGACCTAACTGGCCACATCTAATGGAAATGGGGGACATTGTAGTTTCAAGTACAGAATTTAACCTGGATTTTAATGCAACTTCTCTCAAAATAGGAGTAAATTCATGAGTATATTCAATTCTATAAACACTTGTGGCACACTCCCCCATGGACTTGCACTATGCTGGATCTGAGGAGGACTGTATTCGACTTTGAGAACACAGTAAACAGAGTGTCTTAGTGAAGATATCAGTTTTCATCCATAGTGTGTGAATTTATGCAGTGAAAGGTCAGAGAAGGGGCCTCTCCTTCATCCCAGAGTGGATGACCCTGATCTGGGTACTAGCGGATAATACTGTTGGTAGGTGAAGAAATATTTGAGAGAACATCCCTTGCTGAACAAACAGCATTGGTAAAAGAAGGCTGCTCAGACAGAGCTTTTCGTGTATACTGGAAAATAAAATTGAACATCAGCTTAAGATGCTGAAATATAAAGCAAAATTTGAAGAGTGTGGGATGAGGCTGGTGTGATAAGAAGTACATTATTGGGAGCATGGTGATGTCCTAGAGAGAGGTGGCAAGGACGGGATGGATCATCTATCTAAAATGTCAGAATCTGAGAATGGATCTATTTCATATAATGGAGACATGTATTCTGTCAATTTTCTTTTCAACTTTCTTTTCTTAGTTCAAGTCTCCCATTAACCCTCCAGTTGATGAACTTCTCTAAGTTAGATATTTGCTTTCCTCATTAATGACTGCTTCAAAATTCTCAAATCACTTACAGTCACCCAGTGTAAGGAAGAACCTTTCCATTACTGTACTGATACAACTGAACCAGAAAGCTCAGACCTAAACAGACATGCAGGTGTGATCACCTTCCAGGCTCTTAAGTGTTTCAATGATTTTCCTGCTTCACTTCTAGTTTATAATTTAACATATTTCCTAGATAATTAAATGAGAGAAATACAAGCTCAGCTGGGTGTATGCTTGAAAATCCTTTGCTGTGTATTGAGACTGAAAGAGAAATTGGATTCATACAAATTTGGACACCTGAAATCTCAAAACCAATTTGAATACTTGGTGACTAAAATTGCCCCATAGGATCAGAAGTGCAAAGCTGGCATAACAGAGCTGTGAAGACAGCCAGCTTCATATTTTTCTTTACTCTTTGTTTTACTTTATTGTTTCATTTTCCTTCCTCATATAGCTGTAAATTTTCCACTGGCTAGAAGGGACTTTGCAGGCATTGCAGTGTAGTTCAGCTTATTTTCCTCATGGATAAATCCATGTGTAATTATTTTAGCAGGGGAGAGAATTCAAGGAAGTGGTGACTGGCTAGGAAATGAGTTTGCAAGGCTGTGATTTTTTTTCATTAATGGCATGATTTCCCAAGTATCCCATTTCATCTTCACATAAAAGGTAATTTTCCATTTCCTCACGTCTATATAAGTTTGACCACTAGACAGCACTCTTCCCAAAGGCTCTTTCCTACAGCAGCAGGACATTTCCCAGAAAACCTTGCAGGCAAGTACTCACCTGGTTTTCTAAAAGTTTTCCATCGAGCCTTTATTTTTTTGCTGATATAGTTGATTTATGTTGTTTATAGGCAAACAAACTAAACAACTTTGAAGTGTTTTCATTGATACCCATTTCTTCAGGTAATTTTGGGCAGAGATGCTTTACTTGTTAGAAAAAGCATTTCATCTCAAATGTCAGCTGAAATTCAGCTAGTCTGTTTATTCTTCTCATATGTAAAAACATGTAAATCTTGAGTATGTTGGTTGTGAATAACTGACAATATTAAGTCACAGTTAAATGTAGTGCTACAGAAAGTAGACAATGATCTTTGTTAGGGAAAGCTTTCAGATTAAAAGTTCTCAGAGAGGTGTTAGTGTGTGCCATTCTGTGTGGTGATCTGTGCATGTGTGTGTGCATGTGTGTGTATGTGCGTATGTTTGTGTGTGTATGTGAGTACATGTGTGTGTGCATGCGTATGCATGTATGTATGTGTTTGTGTGCATGCGTATGCATGCATGCGTGTGTGTGTGTGTGTGTGTGTGTGTGTGTGTGAGGTAGGGGGATATGCACACATATGCATTGCATTGTTGCTGTCGTCAAGCACCACTATCAGAAGGAGCTTAGGGAAGAGTTTATTTTAGCTTATGGTTCCAGAGGGAGAACTTTTAGTGGTAAGCACACATGGCAGCAGGCAGCTGGAGCAGGATGCCAAGTGATCGCATCTGCAATCAGACACATAAAGTGAAGCGTGCAGACTGGGAGTGGGGAGAGGCTGTAAACCCTCAAAGCCCACATCTGAAGATGTGCGTCCTCCACGAAGGCTTACACCTCTTGAAGGTTCCACAAACTCCCCATCTGGAGATGATGTATTCAAATACCCAAGCCTATGAGGCGCTTAGTCACTTCCAACCCTCCTACACAAACAGACAGCAAAGGCAAGTGACTAAGAGGGCATTACTTTTAGTGGTCCGTGAAAATCAGTGCATCATCGCTGGCCACACAGTGCTATTTAACCCCATGTACGTGATCCACAAACAAAATTAATCTGCATTCATTACTCATGCCAGAAATGATCAAACTTGTTCTGTTGGTTTGAGGTTTGTTCCTTCAGTCCAAACCTGAGTAGTTTCTAGCCTTTGAAACTCATTTGGTACTTCCCTTCTGCCAATGGCAGTGTGCGCAGAGACCCTTTAGTGGTGGCACTCATCCCCCTGGCATGTTGTGAGGCAGGGATGCACCCAGCAGGGCTAAGTGTTGTACAAAGGTAATGCTGCTGGAAAGGAACTAAGAAATGGAGGCACTTTTTACAGGGATGCCAAAGGAAGTCTGAGAAAATACTGTTGGAGGTCTGAAGGAAATGAGAAGAAAGCCATGGGTGAGCTCTGGAAGAGACTTCAGACAGAAAAGCAAGTACAGCCTGGAGATTTATTCCTGGGATGGTAAAAGACCATGGTTTAGAGTGTAAGACAGAGCAATGGCCTTAAAATCAGCGAGATGGGAGGGGACCTCAGAGTTCTCCCCCAGCAACACAGAATGCCAGCACGTTCTCTGCAGAGAACTGCCAATGAAGCATAGGCTGGATAGTGCGTGGGTTAAGGGGAAACTAATATAAGTCGGTTTGTAATTATCCAGACAAGAAATAATGGTTCTGCCTGGATTGAGGTTTCACTCTGTTAAGGCTCCTCGCTGATGGCAGTGTAGGGAATAATGCGAAATGCATGTCAGCTTGTGTTGAGGCCCATATGACAGAACGTGATGGCTCTGTCGGCCAACGCTTTGTGAAGCTGATTCATCCAGTTGCCCACATAAGTAACAACATCTGTTTCACCCAGCAGTACTGTAGCCCTGGTTATCACATGAGCTCATAAGTAACAACATCTGTTTCACCCAGCAATACTGTAGCCCTGGATATCACATGAGCTCATAAGTAATAACATCTGTTTCACCCAGAAATACTGTAGCCCTGGTTATCACATGAGCTCATAAGTAACAACATCTGTTTCACCCAGCAGTAATGTAGCCCTGGTTATCACATGAGCTCATAAGTAACAACATCTGTTTCACCCAGCAATACTGTAGCCCTGGATATCACATGAGCTCATAAGTAATAACATCTGTTTCACCCAGAAATACTGTAGCCCTGGTTATCACATGAGCTCATAAGTAACAACATCTGTTTCACCCAGCAATACTGTAGCCCTGGATATCACATGAGCTCATAAGTAACAACATCTGTTTCACCCAGCAATACTGGAGCCCTGGTTATTACATGAGCTCATAAGTAACAACATCTGTTTCACCCAGCAATACTGTAGCCCTGGATATCACATGAGCTCATAAGTAACAACATCTGTTTCACCCAGCAGTACTGTAGCCCTGCTTATCACGTGAGCTAAGGCACTATTCTCCCAGTCTCTATTTCCAGTGTCAGCCACGTTACATCAGCACGCACTTCCATATATGTATTTTTTTCCCTTTTTGCCTGGATACCTAACCTCAAGTCACACATATCTGGAGGTTCTCTGCAATCTTTTCTTTAATTAGATCTTGTGAATTTGGCATTCAAAGCCTTCACCAGTTCCCTCGCTGGTTGCTTCCTGAAAATGCCCTCCGGTGAAATGCTCTTGTGTTTTGTTTTGGGCCCTCTACCTGGAGTGCCTCTTCACTGGTTGAGGTGGGAATTGCAAGCAAAGCAGCCATCTGTGATTGATGTAAATATTGAACCATACCTCACAGAACGATGCTAGTTTTGCTGGGGGATGGAAACAGTCTCAGCTTCTGCCATAGGTGGGCTGCAGTGTGTAGGACGCAAAACACCACACCATCTGGGAGAGGTTGGAGCAGCTCTCACGCATAACCACAAAACTGCTGCTGCCTTTTCTACTCCAGAAAATGTCCTAGGAAATGCAGCCATGGGTCCCACCCACCTGACCTGGGCTCTCCAAACCTGCCCGTGTTCTGTCTGTTGCCCCTGGGAGCTAGCTGGAAGTCTCTCTTCTTTCTTTCCTCTCTTTTCTTCTGCCTTGAAGTCCTAATTTAAGGTGGGTGTGTTTGCTCCTGCTGGATGTTAGTCCGGAGCTTTGATCTCTTGGTTCTCTTCATTCTGCCTTCTGACTGATACCTTCCTGGGCAGTTAGTTAATTCCACTCAGGGGTCAGGTGGGTAGAGATGGCAAGGAAATTGAGAGGGAAAAACCCTTGGTTATTTCAGAACCTTGTAGTAGCACACAGCCTCTCAAATCTGACAAATTGTACATGTCTTTTCAAGACCGTCTTGCTTATCAGTTTTGTAAGCTGCTGGCATCTCTTGATCCCGTACATCATAGGAGATAAGTACTCTCCCCTACACTCCCAAGCATTTTGTATGTGTCCTGTATTCTGATTCATCATCTGGTATTAGATCACTTCTTGAAGACTTGCTCCAGCTCTCAAGTAGAGGGACGGTGAGAGTACAGGAACACAACTTCTCTTCTCTTTGTTTTCCCTGCTTTCTCTGTGATGGTGGCTTTGCTATTGTCACTTGTTTTCTTTGGTCTGACTACCAAGCCTAAACATAATAATCTTGCCCTGTGGTCTTTGAACCTTGTGAGGAAGGGATGTGATATAGACATCCCTTTTTGGTATGAGCACTTGCATTCTCTGCATGTTGACCAGTTGTGGGTCTCTCTGTTAATCACCACCTACTGCAAAAGGAAGCTTCTCTGATGAGGGCTGAGAGATGCACTAATCTATGGGTAAAACTATGATTAGGTTTTACTTTTCTATCATTAAATCAAGTCGTCTTTGTGTTAGTTTAATCTTTTGGCATTTATTGTGCTAACTGATATTAGATAAGCACCCACATTTTATGATTTTTATATTTTCTTTTTTCACTTTTTACTTCTATTTGTTTTGTTGACTTAATTTTTTTCTTTAGCATTTTCCTATCATTTTGCAACTGTAGATCTTATTAATGTTTACTGATAAAACTTAACATATATATTCATTGCTAGAAATCTAGGAGCACTGCAGCTAGCAATTCTCTATACTCTTCCCCTAGCCGGTTTTGAGTAGCCACGATGGTGATGTTCATAGAACTTCCTTTGTTACTGTGGCTGTCTGCTGTGCACAGTTGCTGTGTTGCAATTTCTGCTGATGCTTCCCTGCTGAGTAAAGTTTCCTTCCTAGACAACTCATTGCCCAGGTCCTTTGGAAGGATGGTGCCTCTGTCTTAATGGCTGTTCAGACAAAAGTCTTTGTTTTGGTTCTAATCTTTCATAGCAGTTTGGCTTGGTATGAAAAATCTAAGTTGATAGTTAAGTATCCACATAACTGGTAAATATCCTGCCTTTCCTCCCGATCTGTTTTAGACAGTGAGGGGTTTCTCCTCTGCTACATTTTGGTTTTATTTCCTTATTTTTTAAAATTCAGAATTCATTTATTCTGTCCAACTCTAATTTCTGCAGAAACGAAGATACCGTGAGCAGTATGGGTGGCTCAGGCTTGAGTCTCCTGGGGAAAGCTCACTTTCTCAGGCTTCTCCAGTCTTAAGAGGTTATTGTGGTCTCCAGAAACATGTGCGATGATATTGAGGACTGATTCTCTCAGATCCCTTCTGCATTCATTTCTCCAGGTCTCACATCAAACCTACTCTGTCCTCAACCACACGCATGCATCTTTTACACTATTTTCTTGTAGCCTGGTCAAGATACTGAACTTCTTGGGAAACACATTCCAGTCTGTGCAATTGCTAAAACATAAACTTGTGGCTACAGCTCCCTGGTCTCCTGGATTCTGCCACAGCCCTTACGTTTATATTACCCATGCGGTTCCATACCTTTTCTGGATTCACATGCCCCTCTTAGCTCAGGTCACCCCCATAACTCAGGTTGTCTATGAAGCCTAGAGCTACATCATGGTAACCACCTCCTGTTGCTGTTGCTATTATTGCTGCTAAGTCTTGCTCATGTTCAGTCTTTGTTTCTAGATCAAATTCCTCCAGGCCATAGCAGTTGGGTCATAGGGGTATGCTGGGTCATAGGGGTATGCTGGGTCATGTCTGGAAAACTGCAGAAGCCAGATGGTCTTGACAAAGGCTGTGCAGGTTGAGGCTTCCCTCTGGTAATTTTTAAGGTTGTTCAGTTTCATTACAGTTTGCCTAGGTCAAGGTTTGTTCCTCTGTGGCCTACCTTTTGTTCTACTTAGTACTCAGGCTGTGTGATTTTTTTTAGTTCTATAAAATTCTTAGCAATAATTCTTCATACCCTTTTCCCATTCCCTCTCTCTGATGATTGGTTGGGATGCTTCCCTGTATCATCAGTATTTTATCATAGCTTTGGATGCACTCTCGGTGGCTCCCTTAGTGCTCACCTCCCTTTCATTAATTTAGTTTTTCTCCCAAAGCTGTTCTGTTTATTATTTTTCATGATTTGAATGTTATAATTTCCTTTCTGCACTGTGTATATGGTAAAGACCCTGTTTTTTTTGATCATTCTGTTTTTGCTAATCTCAGGCCATCAGCAGCAGATCTTAAATTTTGTGCCAGATTATTTTATGAGAGGGGCTTCAACAAGGCATGGTGGAACATGCCTATAATGAACTCGAGCCTAGCCTAAGGAACTTGTGAGACCTCACAAGAAAGTAGGCCAGGCAGAAAAGAAGAAAGGACAGAAGCAAAATCTTATGGAGTGCATCTATATTCGAATTGTTCATATTTTTGCTAATTAATTTTTATTTTTAGCTTCCTAGTGTATTAATTTTTATTCCATTTCCATAAGCACCCTTGATTGTACTTGGCCCTAGGCGCCATTATTCCTTATTGCACTCCACCATCAGTGTGTGTTTCAATGGGGTTTCCTCATGGAGCTACCGTGACCTGAACTGAAGTCCTCGGCAGTGTGTCTGAGCAACAGCCAGGCACAAAGCTAGCCACAGGGGCTGTCCCTTGATATTTTCTCTGTTAATTATGGCAAAATCGTTTTTTCTGTCCCTTGTAGTTTTGCCACTTAGTGCTCTGAAAACATTCACTTTGGTTAACTGGAGTATTTCTTGTTCCGGTTAACTCAATTATGGATCCAGTTGCCTTTAGTGGGACGTTCATTTCCTGGTGTGACCCCACCAAATGCAGTGAACGGTATACTTTAGAGAAGCAAAGGTTACAGTGAAGCTAGTAGTATTCAATGTCCAAAAATCTTCAGACTGTTGAAAACGTCCCTGATGGAACAGAAGCAGAAGGGATTTCTGGGTCTACT
>LOJH01014192.1:0-24291 GCA_001685095.1 Ellobius talpinus | reverse complement strand
GCGCGCGCGTGCGCGCGTGCATGTCTTAATCTACCCATAGTTATGCCTTCCCTCACTTCCCACAGTTTCAGCATGTTGGACAGTTTTCCCCAGAGCCAGACCCATCAAGTTCACACTCTCCGTTTTTCTTGTATCCTTTCTTCTGGGATTCTCCTTTCCACGCCTTCACCCACCCACACCCACATCTACTTGCTTCCATCTGGTTCTTTCTAAGTCTGAGGACCTGGCTGTATACTGGGTGGAGGAGCAAGACCCTGACATGGGGTGGTCCCCACTCAGTATGCAGCTCCTTTGGCCACCATGAGAGCATCACTTCACCCCTGCCACAATTTTCCCTTTGCACTGTTTGTTCCCAGGGCTCAGCTCTAGCCCAAACACATTTCTGAATCTCTTCAAATAATACAAACTTCATTCAGCCATGGTTTCCCATTTCCTCCAGCCTTGCTGCATACATTTGCCCCCTTCTCTCTCTGCCACCTGCCTGTGTGCACCCCACTCCACCCCTGCCCACTACTTTCCCTGTTTCCCTTTCTTGCGGAGGTGATTCTGATGCTTCCCTGGGTCTCGCCTGGTGCCTCCCTTTGGAGTGGTTCCTCCCACCCACCCCACCACCTCACCCCCAGGGTGGTTTTCCTATTACTGCACACCCTAGTATGGTTTTAAATTCCTCCCCTTTGTCAGAATAAGACAGAGTTAAGACCTGTCACAATCCAAGTAGCTCCCTCTTGATTTTCCATCCAAGCCAGCATTTGATAAATATGTCATGAAGGAAGATGGACGTCCTCCTGGGGTGTCTCTGTGCTTAAACTAGAGAACCAACCTCCATTCTCGTGGGTTTTTATTGGCCAATGTCAACTCAGTAAGCATTCCCAAATAAAGCCAGGTCTCTCAGGGAATGCCCATGGCGAGGAGAAACAGTCACTCTGAGTGACAGACCTGAGGACTTCCCAGTTTTCGGACATTTAGTGCTTGTCTTTAGCAAAAGACTGTACCTTACTCTGAGGTGTTATTGACCAAGCACTCATAAAGAGTTTCACTTGTTTCTAACAGAATTTCTCCCAAACAGCATCTCGTTTTATGTGTCAAACCAGGACACAACCCTCCCTCCCCAGCTAAGTGAGAGCTATACTTGCAAACAGGGTCATTCTTCAGGTCAGCCCCAGCATCCCGCCCTGAGGCTGCTGACACTACTCCTCTGTCTTTAAAGACAATTTAGCCAGTTCTTTTTCTCCTCAATGAGTTTGAAGCACTTAAGATCCCAGGCTGGGAGCTACTGTCTTAGCTCATGACTTCAAGGGTTTCAAACTGCAATATCAGGGACTTTTCTATTTTTATGGCCCACTTCTCAAAATAAGTGGGAGCTGAGTCCCCAGCCCATATCGCCCATCCACGACTAGGGCCTCAGGTCAGAGGCAGCACCAGATTCTGCATGCAGTATGTGTGACTTGACCCCAGACATTTCGCCTGTGAAGGATTAAGACAATTCAGCAATCACTGGTTCCACAGGGCCAGACTCAGTAAAGAACACAAGCAGGGACTTAGAAGAACGGCACTGAGTCAGCTTTTGTGAAAAAATCTTTGAATAGGGACTGGAGAGATGGCTTTGTGATCACAACCACTGGCTGCACTTGCAGAGGACCCAGGCTTAGTTCCCAATACCCACTCAGTGGCTCGCCGCCATGAGGGACTCCAGTTCCAGAAGACCTGATGCCCCCTTCAGGGATCCATGGGCACTGTGCATGCACATCGTACACATACATACAAGCAGATAAAACACTTGTACACAGAAAATAAAAGTGAATCTTTTTCAGGAAGGAAGGAAGGAAGGAAGGGATGGAGGGTGGGAGGGAGGAAGGAAGGTAGGTTGTTGAATAAAATACAAAATACAGAATTGTATTAGGAACTAACAGGCATGTTGTAAGAACATGGAGTCCCTTATGCCCTGGTGTCAACATGATGTTTCTCTCTCAACTCCAGGATGCCTCATTTCTGTCATCTGAGGCTCCCAAGTAACTCCCCCAAAATGTCATTTCAGAATCAAAGAGAAGCTTGATGCTATAGGCAACCAAGTAATGCTTAGATAGTCACTGGAGATGTGACAGGGGACTCCCAGTTTGGCTAAGGGCTCAGATTGGTTGACCTGTGTGAGGCCTGTGTAAGGTTTCTCCAAAGAGCAGAAGCAGTAGAATGCACATATATTATAAAGGGATTGATTAGATAAAAGTTTATATGATATGTTCTGGGGAGTCTAACCATGGCTATCTGCATGTTGGGGTGTCGAGAACCTGATAGCTGCCCAGTCCATGAGGCTGGATTCCTCAAGAGTCCCGTTCTGGTGCTGAAGACCCCCATCCTCAAGAGAATTGATGAACTGGGTCCATGCTGGGAGGCTGAGGAAGTTGGAGGCTATGCTGCTGAAGATGGCAGCAGGATTGAAAGACATTCTCCCTCGGGAGTGATAGTGGATACTATCTGGACTGCCCACTGAAAGGTGTTCACTCTGAGAGTAAGTAAGTCTTCTCCCTCCATTAGTCCTGTCTAAAAATATTTTCTTGGATCCATCCAGAGGTGTGTCTCCTAGGTGACTCCAGAAACCCACTCCCATGTTGACAGTCAAGATTCACTATTGCGGTCCACCAAGGGTGTATCTAACCCTCGAGGCCCTGGATGCACTGAGGACTCAAGGGAGCTTGAGTAATGGAGTGATCGATTCAGTCACTGCCTACCACATGCCTGGGCACCTGGATCCCACAACAGGCCATCACAGGTGGACACTGTGTCCTGACACCCCACTCCATGTGACCAGGGCCTGGGGACCAGCAGTTCTGCTCACAGCAGTCAGGGTATGCTGAGTGATTACCCAGAAGAAGTGGGATGAGCAGGGTGTTTTCAGGGAGATCCAGTCCAAGCCAGGCTTGCAAGGCAGCTAAGACACCACTGTAGAGGTTTCAAACCAAACCATGCAACCTGAAGTCTGGGTTGCTGACATATGAGGAAGCCTTTTGCACACCAGACAGAGCCAAGGAGTGGGTGCTGAAGGGATCAAGACAATTCTTTCATTGAATCTCCCTTTCCTTGGTTACTCTAGGACAACCCTCCATGAGGATGTAGCCCTGGTCACCTCCTAAACCACCCCTAGTCCTACCTCTCAATGCCTCACAGTGGAAGTTTAAAGTTCTCCCCCAAGTTTTAGAAGGGCTAAGTCAGCTCAGCCCATGGCAGTGTGGAGGGAAGATGGAGATCAGAAGCTCAGGGTTACCTGCTTCCAGGCAATGGGCTAAAGATCACAGGGTGCGCTGGCCTCTCTCAGATGTCCACTTGGGAGATCTAGAATCCACCTCACCACATAAGACACTGTACCCCCAAATTAACTCAACACAGAGTGTCGACTTAAATGTGCAAGCTTGACCTGTCAACCTTCTCAAAGCCAAGAGAGACAGAATGTTTCTTGGATGGGACATACAAAAAAACAGTTAAATTTGAGTTTATTAAAATTAAAAACATTAACTACTGAAAAGTCATCATTAAGAAAATAAGCAGCTGGGCAGTGATGGCACACGCCTTTAATCCCAGCACTCGGAAGTCAGAAGCAGGCAGATTTCTGTGAGTTCGAGGTCAGCCTGGTCTACAGAGTGAGTTCCAGGACAGACTCCAAAAGCTGCACAGAGAAACTTTTGTCTTGAAACCCACCCACCCCCAAAAAAGAAAGAAAATAAACAAAGGGGCAAGAGAAATGTTTTAGCAAGAGACCACTGGTTACTCTTCCAGAAGACCTGAGTTTGGTTCCCAGAACCCACAGGGAAGCTCAAAACCACTTGTAATTCTAGTTCCAGGAGGTCTGATGCTCTCTTCTGGCCCATGTGGGCACTGCACACATGTGGTACCTAAACATACATGCAGGCAAACACCCATGAACATAAAACAATTTTTAATTATTAAGGAAAATAAGGCAAGCAACAGACTACAATAAAATAATCTTGAAATATGTACCCAACAAGAGACTTCTGTCATCTCCTGTGAAGATTTTCAAGACTTTGTACTAAAAAGAAGACCCATGCTGGGGTTAATCTTAACTTTTGATTGGTCAGAATCTGGGATGGACTAAAAGACACATCTTTGGGCGAGTCTGGGAGGGTAGGCCTTGGAAGAACTAACTGAGGCAAGAAACTCCTTCCCCAGAGTGGGCAGCAGCTTCCTGCTGTGTTCCAGAAAGCTTAGAGGTCCCAGAGAAATTAGGTCTCACTTGTTGGCCTTGTACCTCAGCACTGAGTGTCTTTGACATGCTGCTGGTGCTATGTCCTCTTTGGCTTCAGGTTCCATCATGGATTAAAGGCCACCAGCCCTCCAGGAATCCTCCAGGCCTTCAGCAACAGGCTGGGGTTGCAGAGGTGTCCAGCTTCATGACTGGGCGTGCACCAGGTTCTCAACTTCTTCAGCTTGCAGGTAGCCCCTGTTGTGTGAGCCAGCTTAGGGAGTCCCCTTTTATAGCATATATTTATTCTACCTGCTCCATTCCTCTGGAGACTCCTAATATAGGACCCAAGTAATGATAGAGTCAGACAGGGATAATTAATTGGCTTCCTTGAGAACAGGAGTGAGAGACCAACTTTCATCCGACTGGACATGAACAAGTGGTCAGAGTCCCTGAGTGAATAATGAGAAGCTTGCTGTGCCCCAGAGTGAGCCCGCTGAGAATGGATGAGACAAAGAGAAAACCAAAGTCATGAGGGCAGTTAGACAACTCCCTAAGGTGTAACTAAGTACCTAAGATCAACCTAGCCTGAAGCCTGGTGCTGGGCTGCAGAAGAGAGCCACACATTCTTGTCTTCTCTTTGTTCATGTGCCATGTACCATTTTTAGAGCCACTCCAGGTAGAAAGGGCACCAACAGACTAAAGAAAGAGTCCCATCTAAGTCTAGATACATGAGTCAATGAGTTTTACTGGGGTTAAGCTCAGGAGCAATGGCAAATCAAAGCAGCTACATCAATGGGGAGTCCCAGTGGGTGGCTTATAGGTATCTATCTCACCAAGAAGTACTACCTGCACCCATTAGTGACTTAACTCAGGTAATCTCAAGGTGGAAGGGACCTTGTAAGGCTGTCATAGGGCTCTGGATACTTGTGAGCACCCTGCAACCACATCCATGAAGGTAATATAAACATCACCAATTTCATGATGGTCTAGCGTGGAGCATCACAGCTACTGAGACTCGAGGTGGCTGTAGTCACATCCAACCAGAAGAACAGCATTTTGTGTATGCATCTTTGCAATGTGGCTTCACAGAACTCTCTACTGAGGGACCAAGTCTGTCTCTTATGTACATTAACCTATCATTTATCTTTCATCAGCCTGTCATTTTCTATCCACACATCATCTGCATGTCCATCCAGCTATCCACACATTATCTATGGGGTCTGTCTTGCTATGCATCCTTAAATTAACTTAAATTAGCTTACTCAAGGCAAGCATCCCCAGGAACATAACAAACAAGCAAAAATGTCTTAACTTTACCTTGGGTGCTATCTCTCATGGTGCCTGACCTTTTGTCTTCTGCCACTGACTCTCACTCAGACTTGCTTCCCAGTGCCTTCTGGAAGCTTCTCCCCATTGACTGGTGACACATGCAGACTCAGAAGAGTTATGTGCCTGCTCTGGACCAGGGCCTCCCAGACTGACCCACTTCCTCTCCAATTCTGGAACAAGCCGTATTCACCAATTAATCTTGGTGCTTGCTGGTACCTCATCCTCTCCTGGCCCCACAGAGGAGGGCAGTGTGGCCAGCTGGGAATCTTCCAGTCTTGCAATCTGCAGCTCTTGCAGAGTGGTGAGGGTAGGGGCAGCCTACAGGCTGAGGCATCATGGCATAAACTGGGCCTAGGGTGCTTGAGGTCAGGCATCTACTTCCCTCTCAGAGGCACCTCCCTGAACTGGGACAGAGGGTTCTCCCCAGGACTCACAGTATCTAGGAATCAAAAGAAGGACCCTCTCAGGAACTGCAAGGCCTTCCAGCAGCCATCTCCTTTGAATCTGGATGATGAGGAGAGGCAGGAGGTAGCTGGCAAATGTCCCCAGGATCGGGACTGGGCTGTCCAGAGATACCCACCCAAGAAGGCAGGGTCTAGGAGCAGATAACTGGAGGCTCCCAGGGTCACCATGACCATCACCTGTCTCCTGTACCTCCTCTAGGTCCCTGCCTTTCTGGGTCAGAACATCCCTTTGGGTCTGGTCTCCAGTGAGGTTTATGGCAATATCTCAGGACTAGGCTCCTCCAGGGGCCTGTGCGGTGGGCCAGGCAGACAGTGACTCCTGGCTACCAGGAGAACACAGGGGCTGCAGGCAGCTTTCAGTGTGAGACTCCAGAAATGGCCAGCAGTTGGGCTCACCAAGAAGGCTTCCTTAAGGCACCCAAAATTCAGCCAAGCATAGAATCACATTCTACTCTTGTAGAATTCCCTAGGAGGGCTGGGAACATACGATTGGTTCCGGGGCTAATCTTGCCCCACTCTCCTTCAGAGCCCAGTTGCCCTGCAGTCTCTCCATGCCCTCACCTGGGACTTGTGACTGCTCTCCAGTCCACAGTTCTTTCTGCTCTGAGGTGCCACAGCTCACTTGGTTGGGACCATTTATCTCCAAGTTGGTACTCAGTCCTCAGCCATAGAGTAGAGGGAGCTCTCTATCACAGAGTCCTGGATAGGAGCAGAAAGGTCAAGCTGGAACCACAACCCACAGTCCTTGATCTGTTGGAAGGAAAATCCCCATGCCAGACCCAGAGGTTTGCACCCTGACCGTTTGGGAGAGGCAGCCAGCCCAATAGTGGACAGACAGCACTGATTTCCAAGGGACCTTCCCTGGAGCTGAAAATCCTATATTACCCTCAGGATGTCTTGGGAACTTGCAATCAGCGGACAAGGGGGAAGACTTAGGACCTGCAGGTACAAATTCCCCTCCGGGAACCTGCTCCCCCATTTCTGTCTTCAGTAATAATGACTGTGACCCTTTGGGGTGTGGTGGGATGGTATGGACCAGTGGGCACAGCATGTTTTGTCTGTTGTCTCACTATGGTGACACAGTTGGCAAGCAGGAATTGACACCACTGATGTCACCTCTACCAGTATCATCATCTTTACAGCTCTCATAACTTACCCAAGAGAAGAGGCTGTCACTGATGCAGAGGCAGTGACAAAATCTCTCATTTTGCCAAACCCTATAAAACGTCCAGAGCATGTGGCTCCTTTTGCTCCTGACCCAGCATTTGGCTGGATAGTTGGGGTGTATAAGAAAGCAGACTGAGCAAGCCTTGAGGAGCAGCCAGTAAGCAGCACTCCTCCACGGTCTCTGCTTCAGTTTCTGCCTCCAGGTTCCTGTCTTGAGTTCCTGCCCTGACTTTCCTCAATGATAGACTGTGTTGGGGATGTGTAAGCTAAATAAACCCTTCCCTCCCCAACTTGTTTTTGGTCATGGTCTTTATAACAGCATTAGAAAGCAAATTAGGACAGTATCTATCTACCCACCTATATATGCATTCATCTCTCCATCTACCCATTCATTCGTGCATCAATTAGGTCTACTCATCCGTCCATCCACTCATCTGACTAACCACCCATCCATCTATCCATCCATCTATCCATCCATCCATCCACCCATCCATTCATCCACCTACCACTCATCTATCTATCTACCAATCCATCCAATCTGTTGGTTCTCAATTCTAACTCTATTGAACCCTATGTCTGTCAATCATCCACCCCTTATGCTTGCCCTCAGCTCCTCCAAGTTCTAAGATGCTCTTGAAGAGTCATGCCCCATTGCAGACCTCCTACAGATAGCCTGGCCTCTATCACAGGCTCAGCAGCAGTGCCTGCCCTTCCTTCTGGGCAAAGGCGCTGACCATGCAAACACACTGCTGCAGACACTCTGTCACGTAACTCGAGTCCTAAGTCCTGGAACCAGATACTCACTGCTGCCCAGCTGACTTCAAGGGCCTCTCCCACATTCTGTCCTAGACAATAGTCCCACTCCTAGGTTTTCTGTGGAAAATAGACTGGCTTCCACCAGCCCCAGGGGCCCATATATCCAAGGGAGATGCTGGCTAGTCTGTTACTGGACTGCGACCGGCATTTCCCAGAAAAGGCTTCTGTAGTGGCAGAGACAGATCCCCCTTTGCTATCAGGTTCAGGAGTGATGGCAATCAGCAAGGGACATTCTGACATCCTGCTCTCTGGAACCCAGGCTTGCACAGCCGCCTGCGCCTTTCCAGTCTCCCTTCCTGTGGGGATGTCTGCGGCCAGCTTTCCTTGTCAGAGGCAGGCTGGTGGGAATCAGTGCTGAGGTGAGGGTGGCCCGAGTTTCGGAGGCAATAACACCAGGTGCTCAGCTCTGAGGGCTGAGCTGGTGGGCATCAAGCATAAAGGTTGGGGGTACCTTGCTGTGGGCATGTGGGGTGCCGTGCATGGAGAATACTGAGGTAAGGACTCAGACATTGGAGGGTAAAAGACAGAAGGAAACAGCATCTTCAGAAGATTTTTATTATGTTCTTCAAAAGTCCTGACGTGGGCATGGGGCACACAGTTTGAATCCACCACTCCATGGCAAAGGCAAGCAGAACGCTATGATTTCAGGGCCAGCCTCTACTACACAGAAAAGTCAAACCAGTTTGGGCTACACGAGACCCTGACTCAAAAAACTAAAACCAGCAACAAAATCAAAAGAGAATGGGGGGGGC
Source organism: Ellobius talpinus (assembly GCA_001685095.1). Lineage (NCBI taxonomy): Eukaryota > Metazoa > Chordata > Mammalia > Rodentia > Cricetidae > Ellobius > Ellobius talpinus. The sequence goes on along the minus strand of LOJH01014192.1, from coordinate 15,568 downwards.
GCTGAAGAGATGGCTCAGAGGTTAAGAGCACTGCCTGCTCTTCCAAAGGTCCTGAGTTCAATTCCCAGCAACCACATGATGGCTCACAACCCTATGTAATGAGATCTGGTGCCCTCTTCTGGCCTGCAGGCATTCACACAGATAGAATATTGTATACATAATAAATAAATCTTTAAAAAAGAGAGAATGGGGTTCACAAGATGAAAGCAGGAGGACCCCCCAGCTTCTGAGTGGCCTGGGTTGGTGTCACGGTGAAAACCTAGACCCTACATCTGGATCTCAGGTGAGTTGCTTGACATCTCTAGGCCTTGGGAGAGATAAGGCACTTGCATAATGTATTGCAAAAATATTGACATAGACTTTAAAAGATGATACACGAGTCCTCAGAACCGTGCCTGGCACAAAACGGGCTATCAGGGAATGCTGGCTGCTGTTTCACATAAGATAAGTTTTGACTTCATAAGTAATAATTACATAGCTTCTTCAAGCCATGCAAGATTTCACTTCTCGCTCATGAAAAGTAATTCAGCATAGAGGCATTCAGGACAAGACTGGTGTTGCCCTGTCTCCTGAACCCAATTCTATCTCCTTCTCCTTGGTCCTGGCATCCGTTTCCACCTTGATACTTGAAGTTCCCAAAACACCTGCCATGGCATCTGTATTCTAGGTCAGAGGGAAAAGAAGGGGGTCCATCTTTCAGATGAGGCCCTCGGCTTTTTAAAGGCAAGTTGCTGGGGGTGAAATTGTCATCAAACAAGATGCAGGTGCATGTGGCCGTCACCACAGTCTGTTCTCTTCTCCCACCCCACCCCCACTCTGTCTGCACTCAGCAAGCTCTCCTCTGATATCTAACTCTATCCTCCACAGATCCTTCTGCTGGTGTCCTCAGGTCATCACTGTCCCCCTCTCTTACTGCCCTTGGCATCCCTGCTCCCTGGGGCCTAGGGCCTCACCCCATCCTTCTGCCAGCAGCTTCCTGGGCAGAAGCTGGTCAAGCGTTTGCATCTTGCAGCAAGGATATCTAAGAAGATTTTTTTCTCAGCTGAGGCCATTGCCACCCCAGCATTCGCCAGGTGTTCTCACTGAATATGACAGGTGAGTTGGGGGGCAGATCCCTGCCCGACACGGATTTGGGGTGCATTCAAGTCCCTTCCACACCCTGCCCTAAGAAGTCTTTGTTTTCCCTACACTCAGGCTTCCCAGCCTGTTCCCTAGTTCCTGGCCAGGGGATGAGACTGGCATCAGGAGCTAGTCTGCCCTGTAACCCATCCTGTGGGGACAGAGCTTCCTATAGTGGAGCTCTGAAGTGTACATGGCTGGCTGTGTCCCTAGTGATCTTACCCCACAAGATGCCAGACCCACTCCCTCTCTCCCCTAGTCATGACAAGTAAGATTGTCTGCAGACACTGACCACTAAACCCTGGGCAGGGGCAAGGTCACCCCTGAGGGAGCAGTTACTAGGAAACCGACTCAACCTGCACCCTGCACTCGTACACACCTGAGACTTCTTTCCTGACACGGGGTGCCCACATCCCTCTGTCCACAGAAGAAAAGAGAAAAGGCTTCCAGCCAAGTGGCTTCCTGGAAACTACTTACCAGGACCAGTAGTTGTAAGGGCACCAGAACAACACAGGGGTCAAGAGGTGGAGAGATGGCAGAGAGACCTGGGACAGGGAAGAAAAGCCTTTCTACAGCCCAGGAAGGGGCCACCAGGTGGCGCCATGGCTCCAGGGACTAACTGGGTGGTTAGAGTGGAGTGGGGCATGGGATGACAGGTGGCAAAGAGTAGAGACGTCCCTGCCCAGCCTGGCACAGCCCCAGGACTCCTGGGCATGTCCTAGCACATCTCCTGAACGTTTGCCATCCAGATGCAACCAGGGGTCTCCAAGACCTCTGCCCTGTCTTTAAGTACTAACCAGGCTTCTGGAGGGGTTTGAATTGGCAGGCGCCCCTCCCCCTTGATGCTACCAATCGGCTTGCCCTACTGCCTGAAGGAGGAGCCTCCTGGGCCTGAGCTAAGCCCCTTCCAGGTGGTTAGCTGTGCATTTTCTTAGGGCCACAGGGCAGTGGTACCCTGCCCCAGTCCCTCTTCAGCCATCATTCGATCTGCAGCACTCAGAAGTGTGGCTCTGCCAATGGAGGCAGGCTGGAGAGAGACGGATGTGTATTCCCTTTCTCCATAATCAGCTTGTTTGTCTTCTAAAGCAAAGAACAGTCAGAGGCCTGCAGGTCCCCTGGAGGCCCCCTCACAGCTGTGGAAGCCAGCTTTACAGACTCATGCTGGATTGTCCCCTGAGAGGGGAACAGCTGGACATTCTGGTCTAGCTGGCAGCTCTGAAGCTTCCCCATGGACAGAGAGGGACAGATGGTGGCCCTCCACTCATCCCTCTCCTGGCTCCCACAGGCACTAAGCTGTGCAGAGGTGCATAGCTGCAAATGGTCATGGTAGGAGGCGCTCTGTTTGCCTCCTCCACAGCCTGAGTGGCTCTGCACCATCCTAGAGACCCTGGGCCCAGACTCACGGAGGGGTGTGGTCTGGAGATCTGAAAGGCTTAGTCCCTAGCTCCAGTATTGCCGACCCTTGGGTTGAGTCCTATTGAGTTCTGACCCAAGCAAGAGAGGGCAGGGGGTTGAGGGAATGGATTCTAACCCATGTGCTTCAGGACGAGCTGAGTCACAGTTGGTGGGGGGGAATTAAGCAGCCCTGTCATCAAGTCTCTATGCCTGTGACTACTCTAACAGCAGTAACAGCTACCACAAGCCACAGCACAGTTCTGGTATGGCCCTCACTCTCAGTGGGGTAGTCTCACCATCCCCCACTCACTAGATGGAGGCTAAAGGATGAGCCATCATGGTCTGGCTCCAATAGAGCAATCTACCCTGGGATCCCTGGGTAAAGTGCCTGGACTCTTACCTATAAGCCTTCTGCAGAGGGGATGCTCAGGGTGGAGAGCATAGAAGAAGCTGTTACATGGGACCTCAGGGGTCTGTGTCTGCTTGTCTTGGAACTGTGATCAGCTGGGTCCCCAATGGATCCTTGTCCTAGTTTGGCTTCTGTTGTTGTTATTAAACATCATTATCAAAAGCAACTTTGAGAGGAAAGGGTCTATTTGGCTTACGGGTTACGGTACATGGTAGAAGGAGACCAAGGCAGGAGTCCGGAGGTAGGAACTGAAGCAGAGGCCATGGAGGAATGCTGCTTACTGGTTTGATTCAAGGCTCACATTGAGCTAACTTTCACATACAGTGCAGACCCACCTGGCCAGACATGACACCATCCACAGTAGTCCGGGCTCTTCTATATTAATCAACAACAACAACAACAACAAAGCTCCATGATGATGTGGGATTCCCCTCAGTGTGCTGTAAATATGTTTTATTACCACTGGTTAATAAAGCTGCTTCAGCCTATGGCAGGGCAGAATAAAACCAGGAGGGAAATCCAAAGAGAGAGAGAGAAAGAGAGAGAGAGAGAGAGGGAGAGAGAGAGAGAGTAGGTGGAGTCAAGGAGGTGTCATGTAGCTGCCAAAGGAGACTGACACCACCCTGGAACCTTACCAGTAGGCCACAACCTCATGGTGATACACAGATTAATATAAAAAGGGTTAATTTAAGATGTAAGAGTTACTTAATATGAAGCCTGAGCTAATAGGTCAAACTGTCATAATATAGTTTATGTGTGATTATTTGGGTCTGGGCAGCCAGGAACAAATGTGCAGCCTCTGTTTACACCACAGACATAGCCACAAGCCAATCTGATGGAGGTAATTCTTCAACTGAAGTCCCCTCTTCTCAGTGTGTCATGCTGACAAGCACGCTTAGCTACCACAGTCCCCACCCTCAAATCTGCACTCAGATATTCTTGTTTAAGGGAAGGGACTCTAGGCTGCTCCCCCTACTGTGGCAGAGCAAAGTTCTTTCACAGAAACCCACATCTGCACTGTGAAAGTGGTACTAACCCATCTCCGACCATCCTTTCCCAAACCAAACACAACAGCTGACATCTAGGCCTAGTTGTTGGTGGCTAAATGTCACAGGGACACTATTGACAGCAGGACACAGGTTTATAAGTCAAGCCTATTATCCTCACTTGTACAGAGAGGCCCAGGAGTCAGCAAGGCTGATGTCCATTCAGGTCCCTGAAGCCACTGCCTCTCACTAATGTCACCTGTACTTTTTAAATTCTTTGTGTGCATGTATGTGTGTGTGTGTGTGTATCCATCTTCATGAGTGTGTGTGTCTTCATGAGTATGTGTGTCTATAATCTGCTCTAGGGGGTGTCTTAGTTTGGGCCTATTGCTGTGAAGACACACTATGAGCACAGCAGCTCTTACAAAGGAAAGCATTTCATTGGGGCTGACTTTCAGTTCAGAGGTTTAGCCCATTGTCAGGATGGCAGGAAACATGCAGGCAGAGGCAGATATGGTTCTGGAGAGATAGCTGAGAGTTCTACATCTTGCTCCACAGTCAGTAGAAGGAGACTGTGTGCTGCACTGGCTGTAGCTTGAGCATGTTTGAGACCTCAAAGCCCACCTCCACAGTGACACACCTACTCCACCAAGGCCACACCTCCTAATAGAGCCACTCCCAATGGGCCAAGCATTCAAACATATGAGTCAATGGGAGCCATTCCTATACAAACCACCATCGGAAGTAGAGACAGGAAGACCCCTAGAACTTTTATGGCACAGTCAGGCTAGCCATCTATGACCATTGGGTCAGTGAGAGACCCTGTCTTAGGAAATAATAGAGTGGCTGAGGAAGGCACCTGACACCAACCTCTAGTCTACAGACATGTACATTTATCTACATGTGCATGTACACACTTGCATGCACACACAAAAAACATTTCAAGATAAAGGGCTGGGGAGAGGGTTCAGCGGTTAAGAACACCAGCTGCTCTTCCAGAGGAGCCAGCATGGTGGCTCACAGCATCTGTAACCCCAGTTCCAGGGGATCCTCACATTCTTTTCTGGTCTCAGTGGGCACTGCATGCACATGAGGCATAAATAGATAAGCATCCAGGCAAACACTCATATGTAAAAAAATAAAAATATATAAATATTTGAGAAGAAATTTCTGGATGAGTCACAGTGAAGTCAAGCTAATGAATTTATTGAGTGTCTAGACAGAAAAAACAATAGTGCACACACCCACATGGGTGCAGGCTTCTTGAAAGAACCCTGCTTAGTGTGGTTACAAAGGCTATTCTATGTGTTCCTATGTTTTTCTGTGTCTTATCCCTCTAAGGATACAATTTACAAAGTTTAAAGATTAAGACAAGCTTAATATTTGAGTAAAATTTTAATATTAAGTAAAAACATATGCACTGGCCTTCTTATTTTTCCTAAGGATTCATAAATGGGATTGCAAGCATCAAACTAAAGGTTAGAAGTATTCTGCCTGGAGGCAAGCATCTGTTGTTTTGAGCACCCTTGTCTGAGTTGGTTTTAGGAAAACACACATTATTCTGCAGACAGTTTTGCCTTGATCAGCTGAGTTCTTGTGTCATGACTCTCAGTCAGCAGGAAAGGCAGGCTGGTCCTGGGATGAAGGGCTTCCTCCCTCCCCATGTCTCCTCCACTTCTATCCTGCCTCAGCTCCAGGAAAGCAGCTAGCTACCCAGACACCTGCATGGCAGGTGGTGGGATCCACTACAGCGTTAAAGACAAGGACAGATGGGAGGTCTCCTTGGTAAGGGTCCCTAGAGTCATAGCTGTCCTGTGACCTTTCACCAAGCATGCAGTTAGTTCATGGACCCTTGCTGAGACAAGCTGTTGTCTTCTGCTGACTTCAGAGGGAGGCCAAGGCATGGGGTGCCAGGGTTGTAAAGTTGCTGAACCTAACTGTGCTTTTAGAATGTATTCCTGTCCCAAAGAGTGTGATGAAGGCACCAGATGGCCCAGGTATCACCCTGCTGACACTATGCTTGTAGGTCATGCCTGTCTTTCTGCTTTGCCCTCTTGTTTCTCACCCTCCAACTTGCCCCAACCCACCTCTAAGCTGTCAGGGGCATGAAGGCTCTTGAAAATACAGAGTGTGGTTGTTGATATTGTCAACTGGAAAAGTTCTAGAACCCATGAAGACAAACCTCTGGACATGTCCCTGGGAAATTTTCTAGATTAGGTTAACTGAGGACTGAGGTGAGAAGACCCATATGGAATGTGAGTAGTACCATCCTTTGGGCTGGTGAATAGAAAGGAGAAAATTGGGGGTAAAGTGATGGCTCAACAGGTAAGAATACTAGCTGCACTTCCAGAGGACCCTGGTTCAATTCCCAGTAGTCAAATGATGGATCACAACTGTTTACTCCAGTTCCATGGGATCCAATGCCCTCTTCTGACCTCCTCAGGTACCGTATGCAGACATGGTGTATAACACGAAGAAAAACACATGTGCACATAAAGAATGGTTTGTCTTATCTATGTTGTGTTAGTTATGTGGGGTAAACAGATATGTTTATGCTCACATCTCCCAAGAGCTACATACTAGAAGACCAGACCAATAGATGTCTGAGCAGCACCTAGAGAAGAGAGAAGCCAGAGCCTGTGCCATGACCATGCTAGCAGTGGCTGAAGAGTTGGGTCCTCAAAGTCCCAAGAGTTCACCTTGCGACTCTTTGGAGGACAGCAAGAGTCACTGCCTTCTCACAGCCATGCCTCCCCACATGATCACTAATGTCCCAAACAGCTTCCTGATAAGATCTAAACTCAGGAGAGGGCTGGGATCTCCAGCTCCAGCATGATCAGAATGCTTCACACTTAGGGAGTGTGCAGTGAGGTTGATAGTGTAAGGGAGCATACCACCCCAGCACCACCCCAGCAGAAGCCACTGACTGAGGGGCAATGCTGTAGGTTCTGCAGAGAACCCCAATCTATCTAGCATACCCCAGTGTAATGGAGCTGCCTCTGCCTGAGGACACCTAGTGTGATAATTGGTTCTGATTGTCACCTTGTCAGTTTTACCTGGAAAAACATCTCAGTGAGGGGTTGTCATGATCAGGCTGGGCTGTGGACCTCTCTGTGGGAAACTGTCTTTGTTGTGTTAATTGACATGGGAAGCCCCAGCCCAGAAGTAGGGGACACTATCCTCTGGGTTTGGGTCCTGAACTATGTAAGAGTGAGGATGGTAATAGAGACTCATGGCAGTTCTGTTCCCAATCTTGGTGGATGTTATGTGACCAGCTGCTTTTAGTGCCAGCCACCTCGACTTCCCTGCAGTGATACTTTGTAACCCAGAACTGAAAGTCAAGCAAACACTTCTCCATGTTGCTTTTATCAGGGTACTTTATCACAGTAACCTAGACCACCAAGGGCTCCACAACAGTGTTAGGATGCAAGCTTGGGCCTGGGATGGAATGGGATGGGATGAGGGTTCAGGTCCAGTCATCAGCTTCCAGCATATCTTCCTTCATGTCCTTGAGTCTCTGACCTTGGACATTTGTCAAGGACAGGCTCTCTCCTAGCCTCATCCCTCTTTAAATGCCAAACATGAGCCTTGCCCTCCTTATCTCCCTCCGCCCCTCCTTCAAGGCAGGCTTACCACCCAGGGGCATGGATTGGCAAGCGGAGAGGTGATCCTTGCCATGCCCACCAAGGTGCTTCTGAGACCTTCATCAGCCTTGCCTTCAGGGCAGGGTGGGACCTGGCAACTAGTGTTAGGGTGACATCTATTGGTCAGCTCTAGAATTGAGGGGTTCCAGCCCAAACTAGCAATGAGGCTTTATAATCTAGGTTTCTCAAGGTGCAGAGGCTCTGGGAATTAAATTCTTAGGTCTTGGTTCCTCCCCAGAAGAACCGAATCTGGCCAAGGCATTTCTAACAAGTCCATGGGCGATCCAATGCTGCAAGTCTGAGAGCCCCAATGGCACAGAGCCCATCTCTGCAGAGATGTAAATATTTATGGGAAGAACCAGGCATGGGTCAGAACACCCAGAGTGTGGCAAAAGAGCACATAGACAGGTTCCTGCTTCTGGGACTCGGGGTTCAGTAGGAAGGTCTGCTAGTGTGTGATGCGTCTGGGACATGGGGTTCAGTGAGAAGGTCTGCTGGTGTGTATTGCTAGTGACGTTCCCCTAACAGGTGATGTTACAGTTCTGTCAGACAGTTCCCACCTGAGGTTTGGCAGTGTTGGTCCTGAGCTCCACAGAAAGAGTAAGTTTGGGGCCCAGTCATTGACATTTGTACTCTGTGGACTGTACCCAGCCACCCAGAGCCAGGCAGAACCACTGTGGAGTGTGAACTCTCAAGGTAGTGCTGTAGTCCCCTCATGGCTTTCAGAAATGGCTTGTGAAGGAACAAGCAACAAGTGGCTCCCTAACACATACAATCAAGATTAAAGGATGTGTGTTTGTCTAGGTTATGGAATGTCTGACTGTTGCCAAGGTTACAGGCATCTGATGAGCAGGTGTTTAGTAGGTAGCTGCTTTGTTTACTGAAGACCCAGGAAGGCGGGTGTCCCTTTGATAACACAGACAGACAGACCAGTGGCCATCACCTCTTCAAATCTCTAAGCAGTTAGACTGGCTGGCATCTACCAACAAGTCCGCCTTAGAAGCCCCTGCAGTCTCAAGTGGAATCACCACTGTGCAGGAGCTGCAATGGGGCCAAGCTTCCCATGGCCTCATAATACAGCATGGGAGCCTCAGGCAGATTCAGCCATGCTCTAGGCAGCCACTCTGTTGGCCCTTGTCTTAGAGATGCTTCTATGTCCTGGTGACCACCTTGTGGTCCCTGCTCTCAGATCCCACGGTGGATCACTTCACAGTAAGAAACTCAAGGACTCAGAGGGAAAGTGGAGCAGCTTATTTATTTTCTCTAACTTTCTCTTTATTCTTTGTGTCTTTCACATCATGCATCACCATCTGTTCATTTCCTGCCCCTTAATATCTACCCTCTGCTCTTGCAACCTCTCCCTGAAAAATAAAGTAAAATTTAAGAGAAAAAAAGGAAAAAATATCATGGAAGCTGTATGCGTGTGACACAATGAGTCACACAGCAAACCCTTGGTCTGAAGCCTCTGGTTTCTGCTACACTCTCGATGCTGGGCCCTCACTGAACTCCTCTTGGCTATGCTGCTGTTGCCCTGTGTCATGGAGGTTCTGCAGTTTTGGATCTGTAGGACCGGTCCCTTCCTGTGCTCCAGAAGACCAAAGATGGGGTGGATGTTGGGTTGGACTAACTCATAACTCTAGTTTTGGACCTAAGTAGTTGCAGGGTCGGTCAGCCCGCCAGCTTTCCCTTGTCCTCACCCCCAGGGTGCGCTCTCCTGCATTGACCTAGCTAGTTCACCCCTAGTATCATGAGTAAGGGGCAGGGCAAGCTCTTCTGCTTTCAATTTCTCAGGGTGGGATCTCTCCCACACTTACACCTTTAGGACCAGCTCTACTGTGCCTGTGCTGCTCAGGCACGGTGTAGGGGCTGCTCTCCCGAGGGCTGCAGCTGCTCTCCTGCTCTTAAGACCTCAGGGTCAGCTCTCCCACCTGCCTTGGGTGTTGATGGACAGGGGGTTGGGGTGGGGAGGGCATCTCTCCCCACCCATGCCACCACAAGACAGATGAGTAATGGGAACAGCTCTCCCAGGCTCATTAACTTCAGTGCTAGCTCACCCACACCTCCACCAACAGAAATGGCTTTATTGTGCTGCCCAAGAGAGCTGCAGGATCCACTTTCCTGAGTGCTGCAGCTGGTAAGGGGGAGAGTTAGCTCCTTCACTCGCCACAGGTAGCAGGGTCAAGCGGGGGCGGGAGGGAGCATCTTTCCCTCACCCTCACCACCCATTGCAGACAAGGGTCGGGAGGATGTGGCCAGCTATCCCACTCTGACACCCTCAGGGCAACCTCACCCACTCCTCGGCCAGCAGAGTCAGCTCTACTGTGCAGCCCAGGGACAGGGTCTGCTTTCCTGAGAGCTGCAGTTGGTAAGCGGGAGGGATAGCTCCCTTCTCTGTGGCGGGTGGGGAGGGGGGAGGGGTAAGAAGTCTCCCCCGACCCACATAAGAAACAATATACAGCATAGAGCAGTTTAATTTTTTTTAGCAGAGCTGTGCATCAGCATAGAGAAAAGGTAGAAACAGCTGGTGTGCTACTGTTAGCACAAAACGGTTTTAAATTCCTAATCACACTTTTCTGTGCCCTAAATTCCTCACTGGCTGAGTTCTTCAGGGAGCCACAGTCACCATCCTGTTGGTTCAGGACACAGAGTCTTAGCTAATTTAAGTCCTGGGACTCAAGATGCTCCCCTTTTTTATCCATGGACCCAGTCACATAGTAGACTTCTTGTGACTTCAATCCTAGCATGAACTGAGAACCTAGACAAGCAGGTGACAGCTGCCAGTTAGGAAGGACAGGGGCCTAGTGCCTCCTGCTTATCTGTGAGTCTGTGGTGAGCTCTAAACACATCTCACACTGAAACTGGACCAGAATGATTTGTGTCTTACAGCCTGGGGTTGCCTTCCTTTATGTATCTTATGTATTCTGTTTTCAGTCCCCAGTGCTCCCACTCACTCATTCCAAGACCTCATGCTGACCTTTATGTTGACCTTTAAGGCCTGATCTACTCAACCTTGGCTGCAGTTCCTGCCTCTAAAGTGAGACCTGATGAAATGGACCTCACAACAATCCCATGAGGACCACATTACCAGAAGGACTGGGGCTCCTTGTGCAGTGTGCACTGTCCCTCCCAGCCCCTGTGCCACCTAACTCCGCTCCTTCCTGTCCTCTTGGGTCTGGGGTGGGGTTTCATGTGACTTGTGTCTATTAATATACACCCCCACATCCTCTGGTTGCCAGGGAGACCCAGCAGACAGCTCCTAAGTTCAGCCACTAGTATTTGGATGTCCTAAATCTATACGTTAATGGTATTTGGAGGCTTTGCAAGGTGACTGGGGTTAAATGAAGTCATAAGGAGCTCTTGATGGCATTAATGGCTTTATAAGAGGAAGAGATGCAAACTTGCATGTTGCTGTCTCCGCCCACAATGTTCTGCACTGTTTTAATGAGGCACAAGACCCTCATAGAGGCTGGTGTCATGTTCCTGAACCTGTGAGCTAAATAAACCCGTTTATAAATTACCAGGTATCTATTTTTGTTAGAGCAATGGAAAATGTACTAAAAACTCACAATGAGTGACAAGCTAAAGATGGTATCTGCTTTACCAGAAGGTCCCAAGTGAGGGTGATGACCCCTACTTCAGGACGCAGGCAGCAGGGTGATGGACAAACTACACTTTGTGGCATTGGGAGCTGGGGATGATTGTTATGCAGCATCACTGAGTTATCCTGACCAAAACACAGGAAGAACCAGCACCTGCTCCTATGACGCCCCAATTCCAAAACCCGAATTACCACCATGAGACCAACATCAATGCAAAAACAAAGACCCTTGATTCACAAGTTGATTTGGGTCCCTCTATCCATCAGAAGGCAGCAGCAGCAGCAACAGCAGCAGCAGCAACAATGACGACCACAGGAGGAACCAGGCAAGAGGGACCCAGAGTAGAGGGAAACAGGGGGTTTATATAGGTGTAGAGGCTCTAGGAATGCCAAGCCTCAGGGCTTGTGATTGGCTGACCCCTAGTGGCATGAGGGGGAAATTCCAGACTTCCAGGTTTGGGATTGGCTGCCCTGCGATGAAGTAAGGGGGCTTTCCAGGCCTGAGGGGAATTCCCAACTGCCTATAACTGCCTGAGGCTCTGTTTGGTCTGTTTTCCCTGCTCAGGGATTGGCTGGTTTTGAGTCAAGGGTAGGAATGGCTCTGTTTCTGGGTCCAAACTGTGTTTCTTTTTCTGGTTCTTTCTACCTTTTTAACTCTAACTTTGGGGCCAAGGCAAATATCTTTGGTATGTCCTGAATCGAGGGACTTAGTGTGTTCTTTTGGTCCTAGTTTCAGGGTCCGGGGGCTTTCCTCTGGCTCTAGGTTTGGGGACAAAACGTTTCTTCCCCTGGCTCTGGTCCTGTTTTCAGGTTGTTTCTTTCCCTGGTCAAGGCTTAGAGCCCAGCCATTCAGCGCCTGTGTGGGGGTTGCTGATCAGAGGTTTTCCTGGGGCTTGAGTCTCTCACTGCAGTGGGATTCTACAGGAGCCACCCAGACACCAGGCAGAGTCAGGCCTGTTGCATGCTTTTATTGTCTTCCAGGAGAAAGGGGGCTTGCTGTAAGCTTGTTCTAACTGTGGTCTGGTCAGAGGTTTCTTCTACACATGACGGAAGAGCCAATTTCCCTATACTCATGACTTATGACCCACATTTCCTTGAACATAAGGAGAGAGCACAAGATGGAGGCATCTACCCAGGCACCATACTTGGCATATGGAGAGGTGGCCACCTAGAGGGAGGAAGAAGGAAATCCACATCAAAACACCACTCTGGACTGATCAGAATGCTATTCAGTAAACACACCTGCCCTAAGACTGACAATTTTAGTTCAGTCCCTAGGACCCGCATGGTAGAAAATGGACTCCTTCAAGGGTCCTATGACCTCCATGAATGTGTTGTAGCATGTGTGCACACACATATATGCACGCATGCGCACACACATAATAAATAAGGATAAAAAACTATTCTTGGGGCTGGTGGGTGGTTCAGTGGATAAAGACTCACCTCACCAAATCTGTACCTTGGTTCAAATCCTGGGACCCACATACTAGTAGAAAAAAAAATGACTTCCACTGGTTGTCCTCTGACCTCAACAAGCACTTTATGATATATGCACACACAGACACAAGAAGACAATAAGTGCAATTAAAACTTTTTGTTTAGAAAATATTCCCTTGGAGGCTAGAACAAGGGCTGAGTGGTTAAAAGCACCTGCCGCTTTCCCAAAGGACCCGGTTCGGTTCCCAGCACCCACATGGCAACTTACAACCATCTCTAACTCCAGTTCCAGGGATCCGACACCCTTTTCTGGCCTCATACATATGGTGTGTATACATACATGAAGGCAGACACTCATACACATAAAATAAAAACAAACCTTTTAAAAAGACATTCATTGAAAAAAATTAACTGCTCTGATTGGGACCCACAATGTCCACACCTGGAAGAACTTTGTGGCAGTCATCTCTCCCCAGTGGAAAAGAAAACTTTTTAATTGGGAGGTGTTGAAGTTTTGGTGGTACACCTTGTGATCCCGGCACTCAGGTGGCAGAGGCAGGAGGATCTAGAACAGGCTGGTCTATACAGCAAGTTCCAGGCCAGTCAGGACTGCATAGTGAGATCTGTTCCAGAAGAAAGACTGGGGGGATGGACTCAGGCATGAGAACCTGAGTTCAGATCTTCAGAACCCATGTATAGAGTGGATAAGGCCTGTGTCCTCATGCATACACACACAAATTCATATAAAACACAAAAGGAGCCTACATGCTCTTCCTGGCTTCCTGTTGCCCCCCCATCCCCTCTGGAGTATCCACTCTGATGCCACCTTCTGAGAGAAGACCTGTGTTCAGCACCCCAATCCTGTGACTCTCCACCCTACAAACTGCAGCCCCTCCCCATCTGTCCCTCCTGCTGTACTAGCTTAGCTTGTTGCCAGTGCCCCCACCCCCAAGGATGCAAATGCTAGGTTTTGCTATTGGTGCATCCTCAAATGGAGAGAATAGAACCTGGAGACTCTAGAACTGCACATGGGTCAATCCCTGAGGCTGCTGGTGAGGTTCGGGCCAGTACCTTCACACAGGTCTGGAGAGATCAGCTTTGATATCCCTTTCTGCAGCCAGAGTCGTAGACCTGAGAAAGCACCAGTGCCACCATACAGCATGATATGACCAAAAAGAGTCTTCCAGTGGGAGTGGTCACAGGATGTGATGCTCTGCTGGGCCTGCATGTGGATGCCTGGGTTGCTTCTCCCTGGGGGACAATGCACAAGAGGGCTTTGGGATCAAAGGTTCCCATTTTTAATATTGTGGGGAGGGATACCTCCCAGGTTCTGTATGGCTCCAAGTGCCACTGAGCACCTCGAGGACTTCAAGAAGGTCACAAGCCTGGCCTGCCAGCATCATCATTGACAAGAGTTGACATCCCATGCCTCAGATGAGGTTGGCATCACCTGTTTTGTAGGTGTCTGTAGGGCAGTGTCCCAACTCAGTTAGCCTTGGAAAGTGCCACCAAGTAACTGTTTTCACTTGTCATTTGTTGCATAAGCAAGCAACCAACACCAGCCTTGAATGATGGGTGTGGAGAATTATCACAATGGAGTGGCTCTGGTGTGCCTGGAAGAGGGCTCTGCTGCCTTCAGGAGCCTGAGGCTGCATTCCACCCTGGGACCCACCTGGCATCTGTGGAGTACTTTAATGACTTCCCCACACTGGCATGTACTATGCCTTTCAGACTGTGTGCTCTGCCATGCCTACAATCCCACATCTTGAGAAACCGAGGCAGGAAGGTTGCCACAAGTTTCAGACAAGCCTAGGCTACATAATGAGTTCCAGACTAGCCTGGACTACAGAGCAAAAAATCTGTCTCAAAAAGAAAAAGCAGAGAAAGGCTGATTGTGTGCACTGTATGGCGGGGAAGACAGAGCTAAGCCCTGCCGGCCACAGTGTATGTCCTGTGGGGAAGGGGCAGATGACCTTAAGCCTTTTATCTTAGGAAATGTTGACTTTCCATGTCATCCCTGAACTCTCATTTTCCCTTTCCATGGAGATTTCATAGTCCATCATTTTCCTGTTTGTTGAAATAGTGACTCACTGTATAGCCCAGGCTGACTATGAACTCATGGTCATCCTCCTGCTTCTGCATCCCAGTGCTAGGTGACAGGTGTATACCATGAGAGATAAGGTGATTCTGAGAGTTAATACTGAAGGACCTAGAACCCCCATGGAGACAGGCATCTGGGTGTGTCTGAGGGAATATCTAGATAGGTTCAACTGAGGTGGGAAGATCCACACTGAATGTGGGTGGCATCATCCCATAGAATGGGGTCCTGTGTGATATAAAGAAGAAAGAGAGCTGAGCACCAGTGTTCTCTAAATGGAGACTGTACGCTCGTTTCCAGACACCCTGACCTGAATAATCACACAAAAACTATAATTACAACACTGTTTGGCCAATGGCTTAGGCATATTCCTAGCTAGCTCTTACATCTTAAATTAACCCATTTCTATTAATCCACGCATCACCCACAACGCTGTGGCCTACAGGTAAGTTTCCAGCATCTTTCTCCTTTGGCAGCTACATGGCGTCTCTTTGATTCCACCTACTTTCTCTCTGTATCTCTGTTCAGATTTCCTGTCTGGCTTTATTCTGCCCTGCCAAAGGCCAAAGCAGCTTCTTTATTAATCAATGGTAATGGCATACAGAGGGGAATCCCACATCAATGTTCCTTTTTCTACGTCCTGCCTGTAGATGTAGTGCAACCAGCTGCCTCACGCTCCTGATAGACGGTAACCTTGAACTGAATGAGTCAAAATTCTTTTCTTAAGCTGCTTTTGCCAGGAATATTTTTCATAGCAGCAAGAAAACCAACTAACACAATAGTCAACCCAACACTTATTAAAACCCTCTGGAGCCAGGTGGTGGTGGGACACACTTTTAATCCCAGCACTCGGGAGGCAGAGGCAGGTGGATCTCTGTGAGT
>LOJH01014191.1:0-22920 GCA_001685095.1 Ellobius talpinus | reverse complement strand
ATCTATCTATCTATCTATCTATCTATCTATCTATCTATCTATCTATCTATGTGCTTCTCCAGCCAACACCACAATCAAAAGGACTGATACTTCCATTTTCCAGAAGTGTCATCATGTTCCTTTGCCATCCACCCTGCCCTCCACATCCTCTCCAATCACTGATGTGCTTTCTGTCACTGTGTATCTGTTTGTATTATCTAGAATTTTACACAAATGGAGTCAAAAGTTCTACTTTGTATAAATGGAGTCAAAAGTTCTCCTTTGCATTCTTTGTAGTCTTTTCAGTGTAACGGCTCAGAAAACGTTCCATATTGTGCTGTGTGTCAGTACCTCATTCCTTTCATCACTCTCCGGATACACCAGTTTGCTGAACTATTTACCCACTAAAGAGCCCATTTGGACAATTAAAACCTCTCTGTTTGTACACAGTTCTTGCGTGGAAATCCCCTCTCCATTCTCTGGAGTAAATTCCTGAAGGAGAATGGTGAGGTCGCATGGTAGACAGATGTGAAGCAATTGCCAAACTGTTTGGATAGACTTGGCATTGTGCTACTCTTAAATATTTGGTAGGATTTGTAATTACACTCATCTGAACTTGAACTTTTTGTTATTGGGAAAAATTTAACTAGAAATCTAGTATCTTGAACACTATGTTTGTGGGTTGGGAATGAGGTTCCTAGTCCAGTGCTTGCCTGGCATGCTCAAGGTCCTGGATTAGATTCCCAGCATCACATTATGAATGCTTTTACATATAGAGTACCACTAGCCAGACCTGATGGTTGGTATAGACCAATAAGCCTAATTATTCAGGAGGCTAAGACAGGATGATCATAAGTTCAACCCTTCGCTGAACTAAAGAGGAAGTTAAAAGCCAGACTTGCCAGCTTAGTGAGAGCCTGCCTTAAAATAAAAAAAATAAAAAAATAAAAGTTAAGTTAAATGAAAATGACTGGGGACATTGCTCAGTAATAGAACACCTTCCCAGCATTCGCAAATCTGTATATCCAATCCACAGCTATGTGTAGACAGACAGATAGACAGAAGATACATGTAATCACTTAAAGCTTTCCCAAGACTTGCTAATGTTGTATGTGGGATGTTGTCCTGATTATTATATTTCTAATTAGCTAATAAAACAACAGGTTTATTTATGTTGTTTTTGTAGTTTTATGATGTTTTTAAATTTCAGTGTTTTGTCTCGAGTTATTATTACTATGTTTTCCAATCCACCAATCATTTCTTCAGTGTTTAATCTACAATTGGCCCTATCTAAAGTTTTTTCATTGGAAGTACATTTTTAAAATCTCTGGATAATTACCTTCGGTCATTGCATGCATTCTGCATATACTCCTATCAAGTTCATGCTTTCCTTTATTACTTTGCACATATGGAAAATATATATGATACTCCTTTTAATATTTTTAGCTACTAATATTTTGAATTTTGTTATTTCTGGATCTATTTCTTATAACTGATTATTCTCATTATATTATGAATTTTCTACTTTTCATGGTGTGTGTGTGTGTGTCTGTGTGTGTGTGTGTCTGTGTCTGTGTACACAGACTTAGGAAGACCAGAGCCTGACACTGGGTGTCTTCCTCAACTGTTCTCCACCTTATTTTTTGAGACAGTCAGAAATCTGAATTACTAATCCTAAATTTCTAGAAACTGCTCAGTCTGTCCAGAGCTGCAAAAGACATAAGTGAATAACTGTTCCTAATGTCAAACCTATCTCCATTTCCATGAATTAAGATTCGGAGTATTAATCTTGTGCACTAATTCATCTTTTTAGATCCAAGGCTAATGATGTGATATTTCTCCGGCATTGTGCATGTCTGCAAGGGACACCGGGGTCCTGTAAAGACACATCAGTATATATTTTATATCTAGCTGTTTATCTAGATTCAGGATTAAAGTAAAATTTATGAGTAAACTTTGTTTAATAGCTATAAACAGGAAATAGCTACTTATGAATTCATTTAATTAGAATTCTGTTTATAAAAGTAAATTGTGAGGGATTACCCCTTTTGTTTGGACAAGTGAGATTCTGTTGTTGGCATGAAAAAAATGTATCAAGTTGAATATTGCTAAGGACACACCTTGGGTGCTCCCTGCACCTTAGATGCTCCCTGAGCCTTGGATGCTCCCTGAGCCTTGGATGCTTCCTGCACTGTGCAGCTCTGGACAGACTGAGCAATCTGTTGAAACTTAGACTTAGTCGTTCAGATTCCTGCCTTGGTTGCAAAAAATAAGGTGGACCACAGTTAAGGAAGACACCCATGCAGGCTCATGCAAGAGTCCTGACTACTTCCCATGTGCTGAGACTGCTTTACTCTCAGAGATGTAAGTTCTTGACTGACCTAAAGCCTCACATGAGAATTGTCACCTAGTCCCTGCCCTGCTGCCTTTGACTCTGTCCCTAGAGCCATGTTGGCTGCTTACCAGACTTGCCCTCTTCTCAAGTTCTGGCCCACCTTGTTTCTCTTCCCACTCTTCGTGACTAATACAGTTTTTCTTCAACTAAAATATAAGCAGTATATGTTTTTTCAGGCCTGCTATAAAATAATTCATTATTCTGACTCCAAATAATGAAACCTAATTCTTGGTAGATGGTCATTACATGTATATGTATAAAAAGTACATAGGCTCTAGTTCACAATGGAAAGTGTAAAAAGGGGTGATAAAGAAAACGTATTAAAGCTGTTGGTTGATCACTTTATGCAAGTTATCGCTTGAATATCCATGTGTGGCAGTTTTGTCTCCATGTGTGAACAATCCCAGCTCTGCTGTCCTGAGCACTTGGGTCAGTCTCTAGAACTCAGTTTCAAACAAGAAAAAAATAAAAACCATTCAGACTCCAACAATCTTCCCCGATGGTGTTATCCACCACATCTCTCCTTCCACACAGGTGCCTGAACCAGAGACGTTACCTAGGTAACTGTGTGCCTGGGCAGATGCAGTCAAGTAAGGGCTTCCCTGGCAGTTCTAGGAGACTGAGAACTGAGAGGCAGCCATGCCCACTCACCCAGTCAGAGCTCTTCCAACTGCGGAA
Source organism: Ellobius talpinus (assembly GCA_001685095.1). Classification (NCBI taxonomy): domain Eukaryota; kingdom Metazoa; phylum Chordata; class Mammalia; order Rodentia; family Cricetidae; genus Ellobius; species Ellobius talpinus. The sequence goes on along the minus strand of LOJH01014191.1, from coordinate 19,868 downwards.
AAAGCCAAGCACAAACTATTAGGATAACAAATAAATGATAAAAGAAGTAAGTTTATGCTGACCTGGCCCGATTCAGGGACTCAGACAATGTTGATGACATTGGCTAAGAGTGTGTGCATGTGTGTGCATGTGTGTGTGCGTGTGTGTGTGTGAACACTTACGAAGACCCTGATCAGGCTGCTCATCCAGTTCACACTCCGCTTTTGCTCAGCTTTGTCCTCAAGATTCACTCAATTCGTTGAACAAGGCTATTTTCAACAGAAGCTGAATGGAATGGCATATTTTCTGGAACCATCTTAACATTATGTTGGATAATTAATAAAGGACAGGTGAAATGGCTTTGCTACTCTGCTTTTGATGCTACAATGTAAAGTATAAAAAAATGTAATCCAAACACAGGGATAGCACCCTCAGCTTTGGAAGCCTAGAATTCAATGACTTCAAGTCTTGTAAATACATCATGTGTTGTAAAGAATAACTTTAGCCAAGCTGCATGTCTGTTGATGCTTCTGAACTGTAAAAACAGTACTTATTCAGTTTGCCTATCAAAAACAATGGCTCTATAACCCAGATTTTAAATTGTAACTTATGTCTTCAGTTGCCCATTTGTTGGGGTAAAATAACACGCTTTGGACCTGTATCGGCCTTACCCAGCACGTGTAATTTACACATTATGTTTCCTTCAGCTACTTATCCCTAACAGAGTACTTATTCCTGTCTTGGCTCAAGGCAGGTGGGAAGTAAGTATGTTTGAAGTTAATGGCCCCCATATTTGGAAATATGGCTGACTGTCCTGGGTGTATTGTGACTCTGCCAGTCCCTGCACGCCTGTTCACCGACTCTCCTGCACACCTGCATCATATGTAGTGTGTATGTGTGCACATGTGTGTGATGAATACAAAGCACACCAATCTGAAGTACACACCTTGTTGAATTTGCAGGTGAATAAGCTGAGCAGATCATCAACCAGCTTAACACACAGAACACTTCTAGAAGATTCCCTATGTCCTTGAACAGCTAAAGGTGATTACTATTTTGACTTTTATCAGTGTGAGTTAGCCTGCTTTTGAACTTTATTTAAATAAAATAGCACAGCCTAGCAGTTATCTGTTGATGGAGGGAGGGCCTGCTTTTCATCCTGGCCACATGGCTAGCTTAACCCCCAAAATAATCACACAGAAATTGTATTCATTTAAACACTGCCTGGCTCATTAGTTCTAGCCTCTTATTGGCTAACTCTCACATCTTGATTCAACCAATTTCTAATAATCTGTATGTCATCATGAGGTCATGGCTTACCGGGAAAGATTCAGCACATCTGATTCTGGCAGCTCCATGGCAGTTCTCTCACTCTGCCTTCTTCCTCCCAGAATTCAGTTCTGTCCTCCCCACCTACCTAAGTTCTGCCCTATCAAAAGGCCAAGNTATTGGCTAACTCTCACATCTTGATTCAACCAATTTCTAATAATCTGTATGTCATCATGAGGTCATGGCTTACCGGGAAAGATTCAGCACATCTGATTCTGGCAGCTCCATGGCAGTTCTCTCACTCTGCCTTCTTCCTCCCAGAATTCAGTTCTGTCCTCCCCACCTACCTAAGTTCTGCCCTATCAAAAGGCCAAGGCAGTTTCTATATTCAACCAATGAAAGCAACACATAGACAGAAGGACCTCCTACACCAGTTATCTTTAATATGTAACAGATCAGTCAAAAGCTAGGTTGCTTAAAACAGCCACCATTTTATTTGCTCACAGTTCTCCACATTAGAATGGGTCCTGGGCTTAGCCTGGCCATTCTGGAGCTTCATCTTGGGGCACTGTGTATCTGTAGGTGTCTGGAAACCTTCGTACCATTAGATTTCATGAGGCTGGAGAAGTGTCTGGTGGTTTCTGCTGGCTCTGAATGAGCTTGGTGTCTCCAGTTGAACAGCCTGGGCTCCATCACATGGAATTCATGGGGGAGAGCAGCAGCCTTTGAAGCCTTGCTGGAGAAATCACACGTTGTTACTTTTCCCACCTGCTGTGGTCTGGAGCCCCTCCAATAGCAAGAGTGAGCAAGCAGGAGTGAGGGCTGTTGCAAAGGTGGAAGCGCCAGGCTACCTGAACACTTCCAGCATGTTCTAGTTACCGGAAGTCCGATTTCACTCAACCATTTGCTTTGATGCACAGCGTGTGTACCATCAGTTCATGCTCTCTAGCTGTTATGTAGCCTCCTACTGTATGCAAACACCATCATCAGGGTCTCCTGGGTTGTTCTCGATAGGCTGCTCTGAATAAACAGCTATATAGATGCTTGTGTATGTCTTCTGGTAGACACAGGCTCACAGGGCATATACCTGTCCATGGAATTATGGGACAATGATAAGCACAGATGTGTAGCTTTAGTTGTTTAGGAAAATGTGTTTTCCAAGTGGTGACTGCAAAGTATTTTAACCTAGAAGTTCATAGTAGCTTTCTGTGTCACTATCCACACTTCTATCCTCTTGAGGTTCTTCTCTTTTTTTTCCCAGAGTGCATTGCTGTTTTGCCACAGGTGTTGGGTCCTCTGAAATTGGAGTTACAGACAGTTGTAAACTGCCATATGGGTGCTGGGAATTGAACCTGTGTCCTCTGGAAGAGAAGTCAAAGCTCTTAACCACTGAGCCATCTCTCCAGCACTTAAATACAACTTTTTTGGATGACTTTCTGTCAGGTCCTCCTGTTCCTCCTGTAGTGGTAAGAACCATTTTCCTGTAGGTGGCTATCAATCTTTCAGGACAAACTTCCCCAGCTACCTCAGGACTAAACTGGAGGATGGCACCTTTATTACTAAAGGAGTAAGACCCATTGTGTGCTTGTAATAGCAGAGATTCAGGTAAAGTCTACAGGCCCACTGCATGTGCTCCGACTGTATGCGCTGCAGTTCATGTGTTCTGACTGCATGCATTCTGACTGCATGTGCCCTGACTGTATTGTTACAGCTCATGTATTCTGACTGCATTTGTTCCAGTTGCATTGCTCCAGCTCATGTGTCCTGGCTGAATGTGCTCTGACTCATACGCTCCCACTGCATGTGCTCCAACTGCATGTGCCTCCACTGCATGTGCTCTGCTTCCTGACAGTCTGGCAGCTTCTTGGTCCCAGTTTTCAGGCTTCCAAGCTCCTGACCAAACCTCCTGATGCTCTGTTGATGTCCCTGTTCCCTCCTTCCTGATCCACCACTACTTGGCTGCCTCCAGACAGAGCTGGGAATGAGTCTGTCTCTTTCTCATACATACTAATCCTGTAAGTCCTAGCCTTTGTTCATCCCTCTCCACAATGAGCATAGTCCCACCCATTCTAACATGTGCATGAGGTAGCACTTAAATTTAAGAAGGTTCATTGTCTGTATCTCCTAAGGTTTGGTGGCCTCAGGACAACATTTGGTCTGCCTTACTGGCTGTCAAAACAATGTGCCTCCTACAGACAAGCATTGTTGTTATGTTCTTAGAAGGGGGTATGTACACCTAGGTATGGATACTTGCATACACATGCATATTCACATATGCATACACACACTCATACATATACATATGCATACACACTCAAACATGTGCAGAAATATTCACACCTACACACATACACACTCACACACACATACACATACATATTCACACACACATGCACACACACGCATACACATATTCACATGCATACACACACACATGCATACACATATTCACACACACATACACACTCACACACACGCATATACATAGAAAGTTCACCGTTGACCTTATCCTTTTCAATCTCTTATTAAACAGCCTTTTTTCCATTATCAAAGCTGACTTTTTCCAGAATCACCTAGGCCTTTCTTAAGAAAGGACAGTATGTAAGTTGCTAAGTTATGTGTGCTGTGACTTGCTGTCTTTGAGGTACTTTCCAAGCTGTGATTCAGTGTGGTCCTCTGAAGGTCACCCAGGCTGAAGAGAATCGAATGTCCTTCTCCTGACCACCAAAGAGAGCAAAGGGCCTGAAACCTCCTGAGTTCTTAGAACGTTTGCTCTTGAATGGGCAAGGGACACCCCTGTGAAAAAACAGTGCTTCTCTGAACGTGGGACTTTGGGAGACTAGATGTATAATGAGTATGGGGACAGGTCGTGAAGTCTGAATGCTAGGCCTGGCCAACAGTAAGGGAGCAGCTGTTTTCTTGAAAACACAAATGCTATCATGTATCTCTATATTATCAGCTCTATCTCTATCATCTATCTATGTATTACTATAGCTATATATACAGATCTGCCATGTGGCTCACGGGGGAAAATCAAGGAAAGTGCTCAGGGCAGCAACTCATGCACAGGGAAAACCCAGTAAATACCATTGTGGTGGTTAAATGAGGATGTCCCCATAGGCTTTTGCATGTGCACCACCCAGTTGGCTGTGCTATTTAGGGAGGCGTAAGAGGTGTGATCTTGCAGAAGAAAGTGTGTTCTAGGATGGGGATGTGAACTCTGAGATCAAAGCCTCTCTCTACTTGCAGTTCTCTCTCTCTGCTCTGTGCTGCCAGTTCAAGATGAGAGGCCTCTGCTTCTGCTCTAACCACCACACTCACTGCCTGTGGCCATGTCTCCCTGTCGTGATGGACTCCTGTCCTTCTGGAACCACAAGCTATAAGCTCTCCCTTCTATAAGTTGCCTGATTATGGTGTTTTAGGACAAAAATAGAAAAGCCGCTAATACAGCTCCGTATTGTCACCTCAACAGCAGCAGTCACTATCGCCACCATAGCCTCTGGCATCTCTCACTATCCAGCCTCGACTTTACAGAAAGATTCATCCACATGGAAATGTTCACCCTCTGATGCTGCTTCATACACTCAGACTGCTTTACTCAATCCCATCCCTCCCCACAAAACAAATCTCCCTGGCTCTAGGATGACAAGAAAAAATGCCCTTTTTATCCTTTCTCCTTCAGAGCAGCTTACCCTGAAGACGTCATTTTCTTTGCATTCCTTTCTGGCTATACCCAATGGTCCAAGGAAAGAGACCTCAATGTTCACATGCTTGGCTTTCTAAGATCCACATCCCAAATATCCTCGGTCACCTGAACTTCCTTACAGTCTCTTAGTAGTCTTAGAAGTCATAGGAACAAATTCCAGCCACAAAGAGAGCCAGTTCTCCTGACTAGACCATCATCTACCTACCTCTGAGACAAGGCCCTTCTCCATCTCTGTTGCACCCATGTCTTGGCTCTTTCACATCATCTTGACTTCCCAAATATTTCCAGTGCTGTTCTTATTCATGCATTTAATAGAGATGCTACCTAATAGGTACAAGAAACTGGTACCTGGTGCTAGAATATAAGGGAGAATAAGGTCTTACCCAATTCCAGAGGAATAAGCAGTCTAGTGGGAAGATGGGCCAATAATAATTCAATAATATAATTATTGTTGCCAAGGAAACAAGTATAGGAGCCTCATTGTTTATGTGCTGACTCTTCTGAGACACATACCTCAGATATCTTCCCTCAGTTAACTGAACTTCCCGCTACCTTGACCACAAACAGTCCTGAATATAGACCCTACAGTAGGGCCAGGCATGGAGGCACACACCTTTAATCCCAGCACTCAGGAGGCAGAGGCAGGTGGATCTCTGTGAGTTCCTCGTCTACAGAGTGAGTTCCAAGATAGTCAGAACTACTGCTGATTTTACTAGCCTATGACACCGATTCTTACATATCTTAAGAATCCTAACCTGGGCCTTCATCAATATTCTCCATTAAGTTTCCTCCTCCCAAAGTATCACCTACTACAGCAGACCCTGAACATTGTTGTCAAAACTCTGCTACCCAGTCTCAGCTGGTCTTCTTATGTAGCAGCCTTCTTTAGCCAGTTCGTGCCAGCTACTCTTCTGTGGCTGTGATAAAACACTGTGACCAAAAGCAACTTGAAGAAAAAAGAAATTTATTTGGCTTTTGGTTCCAGAGGGCTGGGATCAATCATGGCAGGGAAGGTACAACATGGTGACAGGAGCAGGAAGCTAACTGATGACATTTTGTCCACACACAGGAAGCAGAGAGAAAATGAAGTGAGACAAAGCTATAAACCCTCGAAGCCTACCTCCAATGATATACTTCTTCCAGCAAGGCTTGACCCCCTAAAGGTTCCATAACCTCCCCTAAAAAGCATCACCAACTGGGGACCCAGAATTCAAATACAGGAACCTAAGGGGGCACATTTTTCACTCAAACCATGGCATAGTACCATACCATTCTCTTTCCTCAAATATTGTCGCTATTTTGTCTTGGCCAAAGGCTTGGGACAGTTCTTTCAAGTTTCCTCATTCCTTTTTGAATTTTCAGCCATTTCTCTTCTGGTTTCCCCACCCTCCAAATTAAGCACACCCATGTAACTTGATCTTAGTCATCTGACTGTAGTTGAGTCCATCCATGGGACTGTCTGTCCTGTCATCCTCCAGAAGGGTAATCCCTGTTAGCCTTTAACGGCACTGCCCCTCCTTCTGGCCTAGAAAGACACTCCTGTGACCACACAGCCCCTCAAGCCTTCCCCACTCTCTTCTGTGCCTTCACTGAGGGTTACTGAAAGACCTCTACTTGCTGACTTCCATGTCTTGACCGTATCCCTGTGCCGTGTGGCCTTGACACAGCACTTCAGCACAAGGAACATGACAGGCCATGAGGAGGACCACTTGAAACCAAGGCTCAAGTAGAACAGTTAGGCCTTGTCAGTAAAACTCTCCCAAGAATTAAATTCCACCCGACACTCAGGGTGCTGTGTTGTTGGTCTCAAGAGGGGGGAAGTACTCCTAATTGTGTCTCTGGAGGAGCTGAAAACACAGGATGTAAATTACAAATCATGTGGTGCTTTTTCCTCTTCTTTAAAATGCTCCAGGAACTTGTTTTATTTTGTTTATCAGGGTCTCATATATGGTGCTTTATGCAATTGTCTTTACTAGAACCTATTTTTTCTGTTTTCCATGTAGTGAATGGTATCAGACCCAGTGGCTTGCTCACTCTTCTTGCATTTATTGAAGTAGTTCCAGGGCCAGTTTTAAATTAACTATTTTTTTAATTCAGGAAAAAATTTAGATCAAAAAAAGGAAAAGGAAAATCTGATTGCATTTTTATGATCCTTAGGCTTTATTATCACCCAAATGCAAGGCCAGATGCAATCCAAATGGAGAAGCACAAAATTCAATATGCATTTTATATTTTTGTGAGTTTGGGGAGATTAGACAGGTTGCTGCTTCTGTTTGTCTCTACCATGACTCAGTTTCCCTACTATTAGAATACAATCTTGCCTTGCGAAGTATATCATTATTTCTGCCTTGATATATCTGCGTTAATGTCATCAACTAACCCCAGGCTCTCTAGTTTCATAATGCAGAATTCCTCATAATTAGTATACCAGCTCTCAATTACAGTGGAAGAACCAACTGCACCTTTAGAAACTGTGGGTGTGGCCTCCTTGCCCATAGCCCTGTGTCTTAGGCAACTCAGGACAGTGCTGATTCTGCTATTTACATTTGACTTCATGCTGTGGCCAGTGACATCTGAAGCCCTCTACACACTGCGAGGAGTTTTTTTTCTTTCTTTCTATTACTTTAAACAAATAAAAAAAGGTTTGATGTTGAATTATTTGGAGGGAAGGTATTGTTTGGACAGTGACAATGTACAGCTCTAGATTGTAGCCATAGACTGCACCTCATAGGCACAGCCTTCACTGGAAGAATCTCATAGTAATAACTGTTCATTTTCACAACTAAGCGGGAAAAGGGTCTGAATGTTGCTTGCACGAATGTAGGAAACCTAGAGGACTGGGTTGCAGCAGTCAGCACCTCAGTCGGAAGGAAATGGGGGCGAGGAGGAGATAGATGAGGACACCTTTCCATTGTCCTGCCTGGGGAACCCAGAGGAGGAAATTATGCTCACTCATGTGTCTCATCAGGAGTGTTTTCTGTTAGGAACCTTAATTCTGTTAACTGGAATACTCATGCACCTTTCCTAGCTGTTTCCTGGCAAACCAAGTACAAGGCCAGGGCCAAAATGCCTCCATCCCATAATTAAGGCTGTCCTACAGCTCATCCTTTCTCCAGTACTGCGTTTTTACACAGTGTCACTCACACACCAAAGGGAATTCTAGTTACAATGAGAAACAAGCCACAGGGACACTATAGACATTTCCCACAATTATTTGTTCCAAAGCAAATACATTTCCTTTGATTTTGACGAAACCGTAAAACACAGAAGTGTATTGCAAGGCTCTGTTTAACTGTGTGTTTACCAGTACCCTGGAGGCTTCGCTCCCTTCAAACACACTTGATTGCACCATGCTGTCTCATGTCTCATCACTTGGCACGCATGCACGCTGTAGCCAACAAATGTCAGCAGGACAAACAATGAGCTCCATCATGAATCAGGCTTCTGTTTTCTAGTCCAGTGCTGAGGAGTAATCATGACTTAGCGTCAATGAGACTTCATGCCTCAATTCAAGGTTTCAAAGCCTAGGAGGAAATGTTGACTGAGCCTAGGTCCCTGAGGTAACACACACAAATCACAGAATGTCTATCCTGTTCAGCGTATAAACAATAGACCATTAATTCCTGAATATTCTGATTGCTTCTTTGGGCCATAACAGCAATAACTTAACTTTCACTGAATTTTGCTTTGTCTTGGAATCAAAAGGTCTCCCCAGTATTTGATTGTAACTCTGCCCTGCAGAAGCACGTATTCACTTCAAAGGGACACATCGTTTTCTTAGACAACAGCCTTCCAGTGACCTACACTCAATTAAATGATGGGTTGGGTGCCATTATAAAATGGCAATATTTGCTCAGTATCTTACTTTTCTTGCTGCTGTGATAAGATTTCCTGATAAAAGCAACTTATGCTCAGTCTATGCAGACACTAGTCCTTCGTGGTGGGGACATCAAGATGGCAGAACCTTGGCGTAGCTGGTCACATTGGTTCTGCAGTGAAGGAGAGGTTTCTGACACACAGCTCCTTTTCTCCGTTTTCTGCAGTCCAGGACCCCAGCTTAGGGATTGGTGCCTTCTACTTGTAGGGTGGGTTTCCCTGGGTTTCCCTGCCCCCCCACTAATGAGCTTAATCTAGGTAATTACTGACAGGTACATCCAGAGGCTAATCTAGTCTAAACGATGCCCCCTGCGTGGGGTGCTGAAGGCTTGTGTCCTAGGATAGTCCAGATACTCCTGTCAGGTCAACAATCCACACTGGTCATCACACTCACAAATCACACAGCTACAATGTCCCAGCTAGGTGTAGCGGTGCATGTCTTATCCAACAGCTACTCTTGGGACAGGATATGAGGATCCCCAAAGCCAGGACTGACGGAATAGGCTGGGCAACACAATGAGACCACGTCTCAATCAAAGAAAAGGCATGAGGGGGTGCTGCAGAGATGTTATTACTGTTAAGGCCAACTAGAATTTGCCCTACAAGGATCTACCTCTGGCCTTCAAATGCCCGCATTCATAAGCTTGCACACATGTGCACACATAGTCTTAGGTTATTTTATTTTTCTTTATGGTTACTCTTTAATTCGTCAGTAAAAAACAAAAAAAAAATGGGTCACCGACATTTGCCAGCTGTAAACTTCAGAAGAGCAAGACAGAAGGACCTGGTGCTTCTGTATCCTCCTTTTCCTGCTTCATTACCTCCTTTCCCACTAGCACACACTGGCTTTCCTGGAACAGGCAGCTGCCACTTCATAGACCACATATTACTGTCTCTGTCTCTCTTGCTCCTTTGCCCTCGCAAGCCTGTCCTCTACTATCGCAGATGTCTCCAAACACACCTGTGGTCAGAGCACTTTCACAGAGCCCCAGGTAATCACCCTAACAAAATGCCCACAGGAACCACTTTCTGGCCTCTCTGACCCTCATCACCTTCTCAGTGACCATCCCTACCTACCTTGAGTCAACCCAACAGGACCAGCGGATGAAACACAGGAATAGCAAGGTCCCAAATTCTGATCTCTGAAAACTGGCCTCTGGAGACGGTCGGGGGCTTGTGTCTGTTTCTGCCACCTGCCTGCTGTGTGAGGTTATGGTGACTGGCCTGGTAGCCTTCCACATGACAGCAATAAGGACACCTGCACCCAAGGCTTGTGAGGATAGCAATCAAATGACTTAAGCATATAGCATGGACCTGCCTTATAGTCATCAAGAGTAAACAATAATTAACATTATTTTTTCTTATTTCTAGCTCAGAAGTGCTAAGCCTTTCTGGAGAAAATTGCATATTCATGCTGCTAGACTGCATTACAAATTTATGAGCTTCATCCTCAGCTGGGCCCTCAAGGGCTTCTCATCTCCCCCATTTCCGTTCTCCATACCAGCTGTTTCAAAACCTTAACCACTTTCCTCAAGGGTCAGCTCCGTGATTCCCTGGTTCTCAGCAGGTGGCCTAATCTTCCCTTCCAGAGCAATAACAGGTGCCAGAGAGGATGGCGGGTAGCCACTCAGGCCCCGGATTTCTTCAGGCAGCCACTCCTGCCCGATTTCTTCAGTTGGCTCCATCTTTGCGCCTTCTCCTGCCCCACTTCACTTCTTTCTCTGAAAAAGTACTCCCCGTTCACTAGACCCCTGCCAAAATGATCGAGAAGTACTCATGGCATGCCTGACTCTAGGCCAGGCCTGCATACGGCGCAAACCTACCTTCTAATTAGAGGCACCCTGAAGGCGAAGTCAGGCCTACAAGCAAATCAGAATCCAGCCCTGGGATTCATGTCTCTACGCAACTGGCAAAGGAGTGCTGAGGTGGTGGCATCTTCTTGGGGACCATACCTGAGCCCAAAGTTGAAGAAACAATAGTAACAGTAGAAACAAAAGTTGGGGGAGAGAGGGGAGTGTGTAAGTAAAGGAAGTGCGGTATGAAAGGACTCACGTGGATGCTGAAGAGCTGAGCCGTGAGCCTCCATTGCACCGCAGATGTCGACATCTGTGGCTGTGGATACTTTGGGATAGAACCGCTAGACCAGACACTCAACTTGTGATGCCAAGTGTCAGTAAGAATGGGGAAGCCAGTCAGACCCTGCAGGGAGGTTCCTATCCAAAGCATCTGGGACAATCCAGACTAACAAGGGAGCGTCAACAGTTTGCTTTCCTGTTGCTATGACGAAACACTGACCCAAAGTGACTTGGGAAGGAGCGCGTTTATTTCAGCTCACACTTCCATGCCACAGTCCGTCGCTGATTGGCTGCGTAAAAGAAAAGCCAGCGACTGGTGTTGCTTCTAGCCACTGGCATTCTGATGGCTGGCTTGTGTTCACTCCTTCTGCCTGGGGTTTTCAGTTATAATAAACTAAAATTTACTTATTGCTTTCTGTTTTATTAGCTTGTGTCTGTAAATCAAATATTTTTTTACATTTTTTTGTGTGTGTGGTGTGTGTGTGTGCATTCCCCCACTGTGCTTGTGAAAGTCAGAGGACAATTTGCAGGAATCAATTCTCTCCAGCCATTTAGGTCCCAGGGGTTATTAAGCTCAAGTCACCAGGCTTGGCACATGCACCCAGGCATTTCCCCAGCCCATTATTAGTTTTTGTCTGTTTTTACTTTAACAAATGTAACTGGACTTAATATTTCAGTCAAAAACTACTCAGAATCTGGATCATGTCTCTACACAACCATCTAGATGACATCTCCAGCTGAATTTGAACTTCCCTCTGAGGACTCATTGAACTAAATGAATTTGTTACATGCAGGCTGTTGGTTTAGAGTTTGTCTCTCCTGGTCTAAAAGTTTGCATTAAAATTTATAACTATACATCGGGTGCTGCAAGCTTTACATTCACCGTTAAGTTTTGTATATTTTTGTTCCCTCCTTGAATCTTTTATTCTGATTTATATTTCATTTGGCTGAAATACTTCCTTCGGTAATGTTTTAAAAGAAAAAAATCTATAGGCAGCCTGGTTTCCACGTCCATACTGGCATATTAATTTGGCTGTGAAGGGAATTCTGGAGTCATGGTACATTCCTTTTTTTTAAAATCTATCATTTCTTAACAGTGTTTGCCTAGAGGGAAGAAAATGAAAAAGCGAAGTCAGATTCTAATCTGGCTATCTTTCTTGGTAAGTAGTAACCTGATTTTTCTATTTTAAGTCTTGCTTGGATTACAAATTTTCAAAAAATATGAAGTAAAATATTGCTCTAAAAGAAATATTAATTTCTATAACAATAATTTAATCATCTCAAAAATGTTTTAAAATGATGTGTTCTCCTAGATGAATCAGGACTAACTCTTACCAGCGATCAATGTAGAGTTAGTCATTTTTCATCATTGCGACAAAATGTTCAAGAAACACGACTCACAGCAGGAGAGACCTGGGGTCGTTTCTAAGAGTTCAACCCAAGGCCTTTGGTTTCTGCTGTTTCTGTGCTGTAGAGCTCGACCACATGGTAGACATGGTTGAGAAAACATGGCAGGACACAACACCCTTCAAAGGCAACTCACAACACCTACTTCCTTCAACTGTGTCCCATCTCCTAACTGTCCACCCACTCCCAATGTCATCAAATTTTGACTCCCATCAACGTTATCCATGGGTGAGATCAGAACCCTCTGATTAAAAAGACTCAACAGTGATCTAAGCACTTACCCCAAAGTTAAAGCACAGGAGCCTCAGAGGATTTTTCCAATTCAACCAGGGACAGATTGAACCACTGAGTGCTGGTTATTTGTTTGTTTTCAGATGAGTAGCAAAGCTGTGAATGTGGAATAAAATTCAAAAATAGGTTAGAAGAAGAAATTATTTTCTAATGGCAATAGTGTTTTTTTTTTAAGTTTGTAAAGTTAAGGGCTACAAAATAAGCTTCTCAAGAGTCCTGGAGGGTTCCTAGAATTGATCAAAAACCCATGATTCCATTACATGCAATCACCATGGGACGATGCATCAAGTACTTTACCTATACTGTGTTCTTCAGAACTTACTGAAACCCTGAAAAGTGACATTGTAGCTGGCTTTCTTGGACTCGAGCCCCTAAACATGACTTGGAGACGTATTATTATGAATTTTATTATTATTATGAATGCTTGGCCTTAGTTTATGTTTGTCCCACTAACTCTTATAGTAACCTGTTTCTCTTCATCTACGTGTTGCCTCAGGGCTTTTTCTTTTTTACCTTTCTTTTGTTCTATATGTCCGACTTTTCCGCTTCCTCCATGTCTTGCTAGCTGGCATCTCCCTCTCCTCCCTCATTTTCTCTACTTTCTTGCACCTAGATTCTTCGTCTTACTCTCTCTGCCTGCCAGCCCTGCTTATCCCTCTGCTGCCTAGCTATTGGCCATTCAGCTTTTTATTGGGCCAATCAAGTGCCTTAGGCAGGCAAGCTGAGACAAAAGTAACACATCTTTACATAGTTAAACAAATGTAATGTAAACAAATGCAACACACCTTTGCATAGCTAAAGTAATATTCTGCAACATAAAAACATGTAATTCATCTTTACATAGTTGAAGTAATAATTCACAACATGACATTGCCACTTTTAGAAGACTCCTTCCTCTCTGGGGTGTTCTACTTCACCTAAGAAGCCACCATGAGTCAATAAGTGGCAAAAACGAGAGTTTGAACCCAAGATGAACCTACAACTCAATTACACATCCTCTCTGTGGTATAGTGTTTGTGACATGTCCTCAACATCAAGGCCCTAGGACCAAAGCCATGACAGACAGGTAGGTAGGTGTCACCAAAGTTCCCACTCTAAAGCTGAGATCCAGCCAGCAACTATTTTACAGACTTATTTTCAGAGAAAGAAAGTCAGCAGTTTTCTTCTTGTTAGTAAGATTTAATTAGGCCAAGAATCCATGAATCAGAAGAAAAATGTCCTAATCCAGGTGCATTTTCTACATTAGCATTTAGGGCAAATTGCCCAGAAATCCAGTACTAATTTACCCCCAAGATCGCAGGCCAGAATTACTGTTGGAATTTTGGCAAGTTGGCTTCCCTCAGGGTAACAATCAGAGTCTTCTTGAAGAAAAGGTGTTAATATCTCAGGCAACAGTTCAAAGCCTGGTGTTCAAAGGTGGGAAAGGGTCCCCACCCAGGCAGCGCTCAGTGGCAAGTGAGGTGAGCTTGCCTATCTCCTTCCCCCAAGCTGCTGACTGGTGGGTTCAGTGGTAAGAATCTTTACTTTGTACTCAAAGTTACACTGGACTGTAGTTTAATTTCAGACTGCAAGACTATTTTCGCCAGTGTGGGGAGCAAAGCCTCTAAGAGACCGCTTTGGGGTTGACTGGCCTTTTCACAGAAGTTGCCTAAGGTCATCAAAAAACATAGGTATTTACATTACAATTTATAACAGTAGCAAAATGACAGTTATGACATAGCAATGAAAATAATGTTCTGGTTAGGGGTCACCACAATGTATTAAAGGGTCTCAGAATTGGGAAGGTTGAGAAATCACTGTTCTAGGGCCAAACCTGAATTCTCTGCTGGGTACAATGCCAGCGTGAGCTGGGGAAGTCAGAAAAGTCTTTCTAGATATCTTCCACTCTTCTTCCAGAATCCAGACCTGTGAGCTCTGCTCCCATTGAAGTGAGAGTTGCCACGGGTCAACTAGAGGCATAATCATGACAGGAGCTACCTTTACAGATAATTTTTTATTAAAACTTAAAAAAAATTATTGGAGATGGAGCGATGGCCAAGCAGTTAAGAACACTCTCTGCTTTTCCAGAGGACAAGAGTTTGATTCCCAACACCCGCACGGTACCTCACAACCAACTGTAACTTCATTCCCAGGGGATCTGATGCTCTTCTGGCCCCCAAGGGCCTCAGACATGCATGTGATGCATAGACATACATGAAAGCAAAAACCCATGCACATTAAGTAAATAAACTTATTATTATTACTATTATTGTGCATGTGAGAGAGAGATGTGTGTGCAGATTTAGGTGTGTGTCCACCACAGTATGTGTGCAGAGGTCAGAAGCCAGCTCTCAGGAGCCAGTTCTCTCCTACATGTGGGTTCCAGCCATCAAACCCAGTTTACCAGGCATGTGCACCAAGCACCTTTATCTCATGGCCCATCTTGCCCACCCTATAGAACATTTTCTATGAGACAGGTACACAGGGTTTTACAACTTACTCAATATTCAAAACAATTCTAAGCCTATTGTATGCTATATTATAGATGGGGAAACTGAGGCCTACAGAAATCTAAGTGATCTGCCAAAGGCTAAGCAAGCATATACCATCAACTGCTGCTATTCATAGTATCACAGCTGACCTATGGGGGACATTCCTGTCATCATTTGGATCAGTTCTGCTTTGGTTGAGTAGTCATTTGGTTGAAAGAACTAACTTACAATACGATTTGTCCCCTCAAGGTTAGCCAGTAATCTCTGAAGACCCCATGGAAACGTAAAAGAAGCACACTGGATAAAATTTAAATGTCCAGACAGGATAGGATAGAAATCAATTGGAGGACATTAAGGAAAAGATACAACTGAATAGTTTTGCTCCAAATGTATCCAATGGCAATGTGATTGTCATACATTCTACATGGTCAGCCAAGGTACCATCCTGATCCAGGCTTTGGTGATGACCGAGCCTGCAAATAGAAGGGATTATAAGGGAGGAGTTGAGAAGTAAAAATCTAGAAAGTTGAGTAAACAGAAAAAGAACAATCTTCACATCCATTTCCAAGTCCAACTTGGGAAATAGCTACTTATAATATTCAAACTTGAATAGAATTTCTACTGTCAGGATATTTTGTCTACCTTAACATCCCTTTGTTTTGTGCACTACGTGAAAGAAATGCTCAATACAAGGATGTTGATGTGTTAGAAATACATGATGGAAGGATAGAGAGTCCCTTCATTTCTCCCGAGAAAATCTGTTGGAGAAGCTCTCCCTCCATTTTGCATATCAGCAGCCACACCCCCACCCCGGGGATAGGAGATTATCTGGAAACTTGCAGGTGTCCTCACTGCCAGGCTCTTGGCCAGCCAGCTGTGTCCCAAAACCTACAGGGAGGATGCAGAACACACACACACACACACACACACACACACACACACTCACACACACACTTTTTTTAAATCTAAAGACCAAAAATTCCCTTGTTATCAGAGACAGAGTCTCATATGGTTGGCCCCATTCCCTATCTAGCCAAGGATTACTTCAAAATTATGGTCCTCCTTCCTATACCTTTGAAGTGGTAGAATTACAGACATGAAAATGCCTGATTTCACAAGCCTGATCAACTGTCATTTCCACATCCTTTTGCATGGAGACATGGCCAAAGCACTTCTTTCTGCTCCCTATGAAGTCCCCTCTGTAGTTGGAATTTTCTTTGGGCTGCCAACCAGCTCCCAAAAAAAGACACAGAGACTTATTATTAGTTATGAATGCTCAGCCTAAGCTTAGGCTTGTGCCACTAGCTCTTTTAACTCAGTTTAACCTGGTTCTATTCCTCTACATTTTACCCTGGGGCTTTTTACCTTTCTTTCATTCTCTATGTCCTACTTTCCTGCTCCCTCCATGTCTGGCTGGCTGCCCCTGGTGTCTCCCTATCATCTCTTTTTCTTTCTCCCCTCTAGCCTGAATTCCTTCTCCTACTTACTCTCCCTCCTCTGTTGATATTGGCCATTCATCTTTTAATTAGACCAATCAAGTACCTTAGGCAGGCAAGCTAAAACAGCAAAACATCTTTACATAATTGAACAAATGCAACACATCTTTACATTGTTAAACAAAAGCAACACATCTTTGCATAAACAAGTATTCCACAACACCCCTCAATGTACACTTAGGAGAGAAATGGCCAAGGGAAAATACCATGACACTTAGGAATTGCACAGTTGCCTGCTATAAAGCCCAAAGGGGACTTGGGCACCTAGAGTAGGAAGAGTCAGCCCACATTTCATGCAGTCTGGCTTCTTCTGACTGCCTATGATGGTCAGTTGTATGTACAGCCTTGCCTAGGCTGATGTACTCAGTTATTAAATCAATTAATTCAAGGGTTATCATGAGGGTATATTATAGATCTGTTGACATCTCTATTGACTTTAAGTAAAGTAAGTCATCCTCAACAATGTAAGTAGGCCTCATGTGATCCATGGAAAGGCCTTAAGAACAAAATCCAGTCAAGCTGCCTTGGCTCCTGCAGAGACTCCATCTCCTTCTGGTCCTGGATCTGTGGAAGAACTTTGGTGCATACAATGCTTGCTGTAAGGTCATCAGCATCCTTGTCAGGCTGGACCTGATTTATACCAACACAAATTTCAAAAACAGTATGGAGCCATCAGAGCACCAATAACATCCTCTCCTCAGGCAGAATAAAGGGCCTGCCTCCATTCCATAGGGAAATCATGCTTCAGGGCCCATCAAGCCGGGCACCAGGGACAGAAAAGTCCTTTGCCTTCTACTCTGGGCACTTTCGTTTCATCACGGAATCTGAGACTCCGCCACTCTTGTCCAGTGTAGGACTGAGGGCGATTGTTCACCCTTGGTGGATTTCTATGCCAAGGCATAACTTGGTGAGTTAATTTCTAGAAAAGAATGCTTGCCTTCAGATTTAATTAATTTTCACAGTTTAATAGTATCTCAGGGCATTTATTTTGCATTTAAGATGGAGAGCACAGATTTGTATATATTATGGAAATAGACTGTAGTTCTTATTTTGATAAGGAAATTTGGAAGCCCAAGCTGCTCACCAGCACTGATAAGGGGTGATGGGACATGCTTA
This sequence comes from Ellobius talpinus, assembly GCA_001685095.1. Taxonomy (NCBI): domain Eukaryota; kingdom Metazoa; phylum Chordata; class Mammalia; order Rodentia; family Cricetidae; genus Ellobius; species Ellobius talpinus. The sequence continues at coordinate 2,182 of LOJH01014191.1, read as the reverse complement.
TGCACATTCAGGGATGTTTGTTTGGTAGTGTCTAAGGAAGATGTTAAGTTTCATATGTATGTTTAATACCCTGAAGTGTGAGCACCAAGCCTTCTTTATCTAACAATTTTTTTCTAAGGACATATGTAACTATAAAATATTTCATCTAAATTGTTAAGAATTAAAAGGCGTGGGCTGAAGAGATGGCTCAGTAGTTAAGAGCACTGTCAGTATTCCCAAACAACTGGGGTTCAATTCCCAGCACCTACACAGGGCCCCAAAGCATCTATAACTCCAACTTCAGGGGATCTGGATCTTCTGACCTCTTAGGAGGCCAGCACACAAGTGGCATACAGATATATATGTAGGAAAGCCCTCATATACATAATAAAATAAATACATCTAAAACATTTTATTTTTTAGCTGGGTGATGGTGGCATACACCTTTAATCCTAGCACTCAGGAGGCAGAGTCAGGTGGATCTCTGTGAATTTGAGGCCAACCTAGTCTACAAGAGGCGACAGAGAAACCGTGTCTCAGGGGGGAAAAAACCTTGCTGATCTAAAAACATTTTATTTTTTTTAATAGAAGGCACATAAAAGTCCAATTGTAAGACATTAGTAAACTATAGTATATTAATATAATTAAATATGATTATTGCTATCCTATATTGATTTATATGCTTAGCACTGTTCTATAAAGGTTATACTTACGTTAACTCATTGCATTCTCATGAAGTCCTGTGAGTCAGATCCCATCATTCCATTTCACAAAGTCTCAGAGGAATGGGACAGACTGATCAATGGCCCATAGTTAATGAGACACGGGACCAGAGTCTCCAGTGAGCATTCTAGCTCCGTATCCCACACTGTGAGTCTATGCTATGCCATGCTCTTAAGAAGCACAGTGCCTTTTAAAACATCAACATATCCAATTACATATATACAACACATAGGGCAGAAATTGAAAGTCCTAGGACTGAGGAGATGGCTCTGTTGGTAAAGTTTCCCATCAAAGCATGAGGACCTGGGTTTGCTTCCAAGCACCCATGTAAAAAGGCAGATGTAGCTGCACATACCCATCACCCCAGCACTGTGGAGGCAGTCTAGCTGAATCATTGAGCTCTGGGATCCATGAGAGACCCTGACTCAAAAAATAAAACAGAGTTCAATAGAAGACACCTGAAGTAGACCACTGGCTTCCATATGCACATCATATGAATGCACACATACATACATTATGTGTGTGTGCATGTGTATGTGTGTGCATGTGTGTATGGGTGTCACAGAGAGAGAGATGAAAAGTTCCACAGTTGAACACCAATGATGTTCCATTTATCTTCTTACTTGGCAACATTTATTGTTTGCTGTAAGAAAAATCGCCAATTTATAATTGAAAAATGGAGACAGTAACAGTGCTACTACTGTCTTGATTAGAGCTAGTGTTTGCTCAATGCAGAGAAGGCTTGGAGCCATCACCCTAGCCAGTGCTTGCCAGAAAAACATACTCCAATAGCACAGGGAGGACTACCAGAGTGCACAGGTTCTCCACTTGTTAGTTACACACCTTCCCAGTGAGCCAGAAGGTCACCAGGCTCTGCTGTGTGACACTATTCCCCGTGAGTTTTACTGGGGTCACTAACAGGAATATGGGTGAGGGCTTACTTCCAGGAGCAGAGATGACTCAAAGACAGCTGTGTCACCAAAGTCACAACAGCATGGGTGACAGCTCACAAAACCTAGAAACCTGGGGTGCAAAGGCACAGCCTACAAGGAGCCAGACAAGTTGGACTGTGTCTCTTATAGGCATGGCTGGGTCTCTGCTTCTTCTAGACAGCTTAGTTGACCTAAGTCTCCTTTAGGCAGCTCGGTTTGCCTGAGAGTGTCTCTCTGAAGTTCTTATAGTTTATAAATGCTTGTGGAAGGAGGGGCTTGCTGTATCTAGTCAGTCTCAGGAATTTTGTGAAGCCTTTTGCTTGTTTAGTTTCTGTGTTAGTTTGAATGTAAATAGCCCCCATAGGCTCAAATGTTTGAATAATTGGTTCCCTCAAAGTGGAACTGTTTGGGAAGAGAGGGTTTAGGAAGTGCAACCTTGTTAGAAAAGATGTGGTGTTCTTGGAGTAGGTGTGTCACCGGGGGTGGGCTTTGAGATTTTAAAAACCCACAGCAGGCCCAGTCTCTCTTTCTCCTCTCCTCTCCTCTCC
>LOJH01014190.1:0-22237 GCA_001685095.1 Ellobius talpinus | reverse complement strand
TTCTAATTGAAGTTACTAAAAGCTGTGCCTTACCTAGAGGATCAGAGGATGGGACTTTCACCTGTTGGCCATTGACGGCTGTGTATTTAAGCCTCCATGGTGCTATTAAAGAAGGGCTTTGTACCAGTGATGGAAGGTCCGTATTTCGGTCTGTCTCTGCGTGTGTTTCCTCAACCTCCAGCCCCTTGCCTAAAGCTCGCAAACTGGATTCTAGCGCTTAGAGCGCAGACGGGGGCGCGGTGCGCGGCAATAAGCAATGACTAGGACCAAATTGAGAAGAGAAGAGCAGGGGCCTCAACCATGCAATTTTCTCTACCCCATACTATCAGAAACGCAATATATTACTAACATGCTTAGATATCACAGATGTGAGTTCTCAAGGGAAAACATATTGGCTAGAATTCTTTTCAGATATAGAACTTCATGTAAGTGGAAAGTTTCATGTCAGAATAGTTGGGGAACTGGCTTTGCAAATACAATGCTTTTGTAAAAGTGTGAGGTCCTGAGTTCAAATCCCTCAAACACACATAAACATTAGCATAGGTCTGTAACCTCTGTGATCTTAGGTTAAGAAGGAAGGTAGAGTCAGGAAAATCTCTCAGAAGCTCATGGGCCTGCTAGAGCAAACAGTGTAGAAGATGGGTACCAACACAAGTTTATCCTCTGACTTCCGCACATATTGTATGATTTACATGCCCCCAACTTTCATGTACATGCATCACGCACGCACGCGCACGCACGCACGCGCGCGCACACACACACGTCCATAAATAAAAGGAGAAAGTTATATGTTAAGGAACTGATGTGGATTATCCCGAGACCTGGGGGGTAGATCACACAACAGCGTCTTGTCTGTAAACCCCATTGCCAGGAGAACAAGAGCCATACTCAAAAATTTTGACCTCTGGGTGACGATGTTCACTATGGTGGGTGGTAGTGATTCTCTGTTAGATACTCCTTGGTTCATCTCCTCTCAGTAAATTGCTACCATCTACATAAACGTGGGAAACACTGAAGGAATATTCTCCTGGTCCTACTAATTGAAAAGGTTTAAACATCCATAAAATCGCAGCCAAGACTTAGGAAGCTCTCATTAAAATACAGATAAAATACACAGATATCCTTAGTTCTGTGTTTTGTTCTTTCTATCAAAATCTCTGCCAAGAGAGTATGTAGTTCACTTTTTTTTAGAGTTCATCAAGGGAATAAAAGTATCGCTCTTCTAATGAGAGACTAGGCATTAGAGCCTCTAAAATTTCTTATTTCTGAATTCCCTCACTAGCTTTCTGATTCCTTGTTTAAAATGTTTATCAATTAAGGCTGAAATGTTGACTTGCCTATGATTAAAAAGAATTCATTCCTCTTTTATGACAATAGATTTTGCTACAGACATGATTTTCTTTCTTTTTTAAAGCAAGGTTACATCCTGGATGCCACTCTACCCTCAAAAGGAGTCTGGATATTGTTATCTTAGAGGAATGACATTACATTCTTTAGTTGAAAGCTAAAGATCCTTGGAGTACACAGATGCCTACTGACAAGGCTTATGCGACCTGTTCATGAAGCTGACTAGGGAACTTCAGAATAATAATTATTATGTGCCTATAGAATGAGTCTAGGATCTGCATAATCTTAGAATTGTTAAGCAAAAATTATATATGGTGCTATATATCCTCTGTGGTGCAAACCAGGATAAATTCTTGTCTTCTGTTTCTTGAAAGAATGCCTTTCGCTTTGCATCTTTGGCTATTTACTACCAGGGGCTTATTTTCCCCTCTTTGGATCTTATTCCTCCTCCCCAGTTTGCAGCACTTCAATACCATGAAGGGCTTTAGTCTAGAGAATCGGTGAAGCAAAGAAAAGCTCCATGGAGCCATACTGAGCAAACAAAAACACATCCCATTAATTTAGTCTCCTCCTGCTATCCTCCTATCAGCGATGGGAAGTACGAAAGATAAACGTTCAGACAGACGCATACACATACAAGGAGTTTTGGTCGTTTTTTTTTTTCCTCTGTCTTTACTCAACCAAAGCCTTCCTAAAGTTGCTGAAGCTTTCTGACATCACGAAGTCCTTTTCTGTGAGTCATTAAATTGCTGAAGCCCAGAAAATCAAATTTAGTTTAGGTCTGTTTGATAATGTAATAACACAGTAAAATGTGATTCACCAATTAGCTCGTGTAATTGAATAATCAAAAACATGCTCCGAACGAGTCGCTGAGGCACAGTCCACCATCCTTGCGGCTCTATATTTTCACTGATTACTACTGCAGGTACCTCTTCTGCCAATGATATTCCCTCCCCATTTCTTATGAAAAAGAATCTACAAATACATCTGTGGCTGTAGATCAACAGGATACTTAAGTTTCATTACTTGCTGATTTCTCGTTTCTCCTTCATCAGCTCCCTCTTGAGTAACTTCGACCCTGGGCAAAGGGGCTGCCAATCCAGCCCTGGCCTCCCTAGAGCTCTCAGTCTTCATGAACTATATTTAAATTCTGTAAGGAGAGAAACCCAGACTGATGTTAGAGCCTTTAAAGGCAATCACAATTTTGTAGTTGAAAAACGGCCTCCCTTGATGATTCCTAAATTCTAATGGTGTGAGCAAGACATACTTTAGGGGTGAGGGGGAGTAATAGACAGTTTGAGACTATTTTTTTCTCAGAAATTACAATTTTCTAAGAAGAAATCTGTGGCAAATAAGAATAGGAATTCAGTGGCTTTTTGCTCAGTTTACAGCATTTCCTCATAATTCTCTGTGCACATCTGTTGACTCATAGGTGCCCGGCTATATTCAAAATTTCTCCTTCTAAACTCAGATCAATTCAAGAATTGTTTAGATGGCTGAAACAAACTCTAATGAGGAATTTTTAAATGGGTCCTTCTTTATTTATTTATTCCTTCTGAAATATCTGGACAGGCTTTCATGGTCCAGGGCTTCCAATAAGCAAAAGAAAGAATAATTGGAATATATTACCTGAACTTGCATCGATAAAGAAATGGAATTTCTTAGCTGACTCAGTCATTCTTAATGTAGCTTTGCCCCTCAAAAAGAGGAGAAAAAGGAGGGGCAAGAAGGGAAGGAGGAAGCAGAGGAATGGGGGCATCCCATGGAGTTTTACTGCCATTTTAGAGGTCACACTTTAGATTTTAGCCATGAGGTCTAAAGAGTTATTAGTAAACAATTTCCTTTGTAATTATATATCATCACCTTTTGATGATTTGTTTATAAACTCATAATGCATATTTTGTACTGTCCCCTCACATAAAAAAAACCAACATTCTAAGCGATTGAATAATCATTAATTATTTTTGTCGTGTCTCATTTCATTTACGGAAAAACATAATCCAAAGCCCAACGTGAAGGAAATATTTTCTAATGACAGGTGTATGACTGTCACACCTGGAGTTCCCCCAGCAGTTTCTAAATGTATAATCTCATACTCAAAGCACATTAGTAATTCTCTTTCCTTTTTTCTTCCTATTAATAGGTCAATGGAACAGAAATTGAATATGAATTTGAAGAAATTACATTGGAGAGGGTAAGAAAAAATTTAAAGTCTTTAAGTTGTTTTTCTGCCTTCCAGGTCCTAGTTTGAAATCTTGTGAAATTACAAAATTGTATTTCTTAACCTAAAGTTACCTACAAGATTTACAGAAGAGTATTAGTGAAATGCTTGCGGTAGAGAGCCTTGAGATAGAAGACCAAATAACCAGAGTGTTCTATTAGTAGATCATGTTGTCAGGGATTGGGGAAACAAATGGCGAAGGCGGAAGTGGTCCAGGAGCTTGTGCATTCCTTTATTCTGGATACTCTGTTGTTAATGATGTGGCTTTATGTTTCTAAGATGGGTGATAAGATGTTCTCCATCATGTGGTATTGATGTTATAATCTGACCTACAACTGTCACACATCTTCTATTTCAGCAACGAAAAGAGTGATAAGCTTAAAGCCTATCCCCAAAGGCAGACACATCAACTCCGTAGAGCTTGCTGGAAGGACCTTGGCAATGACTTCCAGCAAATACAGGAAACCGTGCCACTCAGTGTATTTAGGTCTTTTACAAAACAGCCAAATAAATGCCTAAGACAATCTATAAAAAGCAATGTCAGATACCTAACAGGATAGCAATCATTCCAAAAGGTGAGCATACATAAAACAGCTTACTTACCCTCATTAGGAAGTGAAGATAAGGAAAATGAGCCGTTTCGTGTCTAATTGCAAGTATTTCAAAGGAAACTTCCTATCTGTTGACAATGAGTAGCCCTGAAAATGAGCTAATTTGGAAATAGAGATCAAAAACCTTGAAAAAAGCATAGTTTTAGAGACACAATTACATTTTAAAAATTGGACAAATTTCACAAAGACTGTTCATATTTGTACTGTTTATAATAGTAAAAGCTCAAAAATATGTTTACTACTTCCTTATATACCCATATAATATTCATCTTATAAAATTAAATACAATGAAATACTAAGTTATATTTCGATATCATTTTAGAAGACTATGTCATTGCAAGAGTACAAAGCATATCAATTATGTAAGTCAATTTTGAAATAGTTTTACAGTAATTTTAAAACATGATTAAACATAGACTGAATTGAATTGAACAAAACTCTTCACATCTCTAAGTTCTAGTAAAAGTAGAAAAGCTTTTAAATATTCTTTTCTTTGGAAAAAAAAAGAGGGAAAATGAAACAACATCCGGAAAGGGTGGGGGACACACATGGTGTGGCTGAGTCTTCTCATCCTTGAGAATCAAGGACTCTATCACAATTAATATTACTGGCTGTGAGGGTTACTGAGAGAAATTACCAAGCAATTTCCTTTGTCATTGGAGAATCGCCCTTAGATGACTTATAAGCTCAAAATGTATGTTTTGTGTGGTCCCCTCATACAAAGAACAAATCACCCCACTCTAAGGGGTGGAATCATTGCTGATTATTTTTGTAATGTCGTTTTCATTTTGGCAAAAACATCCAATGCCCAAACATAAAAGGCATGTTCAGGAAGGGCAGGTGTGTGGTGGCAGTATGGTCAATGAGGTGCATCGTACAATGTAAATGGTGACCCTTCTAAACCCAGAACCTATGCAGCTAAGCCGGTCTCACTGTGTGCTTCATTCTTCTCCCCTCCCCAAGTAGTCCTTTCTTGTATAGATATTTTACATGGAAATAGCGATGTACTGGACTTAAGGCCCCCAATGAATATGACGTTGGTTAGGACTTTGTACCGCTGGAAGATGTTTTATAGGCGTCTCGAACAAGCCTATTAACTTTTGTTTGCTGTGAAACTATCCTACCTCCCACATCCCTGTCACTAAGGTTTTACATCATCAACTGGATCAGGGTTAGGTGCACCTTGGGGACCATCCTGTGATCCCATTTATATTTATTCTCAGCTTTTAATAATAATAGCTGAAGAAGTCACCAAAATCCTTCAAATGGCTCGTAAACATAGTGGTACATGAGTCTCGTTTGAGACACTCACACCCCTACTTAGGTCTGTCATTCTTTCACGGTACTTGAGTCTTGTTTGAGACGCTCACACCCCTACTTGGGTCTGCCATTCTTTCACTTTCTCTCTGTCTATTTGTTCCTGTACTGAAAATCCATGGGAAAAAAATGATGGTATCAAATTCCAACCGTGCTTTATAATACATATTAAAATAAACACACCAAAGATATATATAGATACATATATGATATACATATCTGACTACATATGTGATGCCTGGAAGAACATAATCTGTTAAAGTGCTAGCATCTTATTAAGGATTTGGGGTAGATATTAGTTGTTTCTTTTTGCATATCTTCTAAATATATTTAATTATTTTATAATACAATAGAATAAATTATATAATAATTAAGTAATTTTGTATAAAATGAAAACATAATTATTATTCTATGAGCTATCATTCAACTGTGAGTTAATACTGTAGACCTTTATTCATTTATACTTCCTCTTTAATTTCTTGCTCTTCACTTTCATGAGTCAACAGATTTCTCATTTTATTCTAATTTTTATTGAGCGTGAGTCGTCTTAAAAAAATTTACGTGGGAAGCCGAGGACTCTGCAGATGGAGTCTTTAACACATCCATTATGGACTTGGATAAAATTTTAATGGCATTCTAAATAGAGAAAATGATATTGGGGGATATTAACTCAAACGAGACAGAAAGAAGAAAAACTACGCACGTTTGTAAGTCGCTATCCTTTCCGAGGCTGGAAATGTCGTTAGTGAGGCTCAGTACAAGATAAAATGGGCAGCGCATCTAAACCCAGGGCCTATGCAACTCAGCAGACCCCACTCTGTCTGATTCTTCTCCGTCCCCCTACGCAGCATACACTCATCTTTAAGAGAACACTGTTTTTTCCCGCTTACCTTAGTAGCTCAGCAAATAACTCAAAGCAAATGTCAAGTTGAGAGAGAGCATTCACTTGGACTCACATGATTGCGGGTTCCAGTTTGTAGTCTCGTATTTACATTAACCCTAAGCATGTTCCACCTTCTCCCTGCCTCCCTGTTCTTGGATTTCTGATCATACACTGATCCTTGTCAGTTCCATTAACTGTACACCTTTCAAATCCTCTGTGCCACATGTTGTCTTTTTCAGAGTTTCTCTCCCAAACTTTCATAATCAATCCATTAGGACTTGAGTTGCTGACTTCATGGTTTCCCTAGTCTTCCTCCTTTATGTCCTCCCTTCCCTCCTTACATATGAAGTCTGACCTGGTCCAGCATTCTAATTTCCATCTCATATATTCTTCGCTTACTTTTCTCACTTAGCTGATTTGTTCATGAATCAAAATCTCAGTCCTATTGACGAGTGGTTAAACCCTTTCTGTTCATGCCACATAAGCACCTGAGCTGCTGGGCCTGGCCAGAGAGGCACTCACTCAGCTTGCTTTCAGTTCTTAACCATTGACACGTGACTCTCAAACGCTCCTGATAATTCTTAACGTTTCACTAGAAAAATTCCCTTTCTCTTTCTCTAAGACAACAATTTTCACATCATCTTTGAGCTCTTCACATCTCTAAAGTCCTCTCCCTCACCTTCACTTTCTAGTGATAACTGCCCTCCATGTGCCCTTGAGAAAAAGTAAGAAAGGATTTCACTTCCTTATTTTTTCTGTGACCACGTGGCAGTGAACTTTTCACAGGAAAGTGAAATAATTTTTCTCCGTTTCCTTCTCAGGGCAACTCTTAATTTGTGAACAAGGTTTTACAACCTGGATCATTTAATTACTTTGCTTCTACAGTGATTGCCTGTTCTTCTGCATTATCCTTTCGTCTGGGTTTGCCTTGAATAGCTTTGACACAGCTATTGCATTATATCTCTCATTAAATAGACGATGTCATTTGACAAAATACACCCCTACCACGTAGCCCATCTTTTGCCACATTAGTCTATTTGGCTTCTAAGACAAATGTATAGTTTTATTTACTATACTTTTAATAAAACATTTTACTTTTATTAGTTGTTTTATTTGGAGATAGAGTCTTGCTTTCTGGCTTAGAACTTGCTTTGTAGAGCAGGCTGACCTCCAAGTTGCAAAGAGTGACGTCCCAAGTGCCACGAGTGCAGGTGTGTATTTCAATGCCTAGCTCTTACCCCATTTTAACCTACTTCCAGTCTCAGCCCCGCAAGATAAAGCCTTCTCTATCAAAGTTATGAAAGTAAAAACTCTTGCCCAATTTGAACATCAGTTCTCAGTCCTAACTGATTTGTCAGGATCATTTGGTATAGCTGACACTAGTTCATCAAAAGATAATGTTTGTTCGCTTGTTTGTTTAACTTCTAGAGCAAAGCATTTTTCTGTGCTCTCTTTTCTTTTTCTTTGCTGGTTGGCCATTGCTATTTGCTGCTTTCTTGCTATATTGTTCCTGTAAATGCTGGATGATTCCAGATACCAGATGGAAACACCTCTTTGCCAGCTCTCCTTCCTAGAGTGCCCTATCTCATCGAGATGCAAGGCTTACACTCCCCTATGGCTTCATCTTCTGAATCTGAAGCTGCAGACCTTTCCCTCAGCTCATTGTCTACAACTAATCATCCATCTCATGATTGTGATGCTTAAATACCAAGGGGTCCTTTCCCCTTGGCTCCCTCCCTTGGGCCCCAAACTGCTTCTCATCTAACAGTCCTTATCTGAGCTAAATGGTTCCTTATTATCCAGCCAAAATTATCTTCAAAGTCTCTTTTATTTCTTTTCCTTAGGATCCATGAACAGGAGTGCATGTACTTCCATAAAATGTATATTTCAAATGTTTTTACTACCCTTTCTGTAGAATCTTCACTCAAAGCAAGCTCATCCACGCCTGGACCACTCTAGTATTCCTGTCTCACTCTTCTCCAGATAACCATGGTAGTAGTTTTGAAACTGTAAGCCAGGCTGCACCACTTTATTATCAAAACCTTCCAAGGGCTGGGAATACACCCATCATCATCACCATCATCGTCATCATCACCACCATCATCATCTTCATCTCCAAGGCTTCATAAGATGTTTCCCCCCTCATCTTTCTTCACATATATTGCTATATCTGCACTGACAGTCTTGGGATTCCTCAAAAACTCCATGCTTTTCACCTCAAGGCCTTGCTTGTGGCTGTTCTTTTTGCTTGAAAAACTTCATTCATATATATATATATTTCCATATGAGATTGGAATCATATTTCAATATGAGATTGCAGAGAGAAGATTTTATATGTATATATATATTATCTCTATATATATATTATTATATAATATATTATATGTTGTTATATATAATATAATATATTGTACCTGTTATATATATGCATATATATATATAATTTTCTCACTATACTCTCATATGGAAAATTGTTCCTGTCTAAATTAATACTAAATTTCAACATGCTTTGCCCCACCCCACAGTTTTATTACTGTTTAATTATACTTACTAACATCTGAAGTGTGTTCACTTTGTTAATGCATATTTCTTCCAGAATATATGCTATTTATACATACTCAGTCATTTTTTATTTTATTTGCCTACAATAATCTAAACTATGTAGTACATATTAAGAAAAAAAGTATTTGGATGGCTTTTGCCTCACTCTGCTCCTGGGAGGACTGTGAAGAAGTTACATGGAGCCTGGTTTGAATTCAGTGTTAAAAACCTGGCTCTAATAGCAGCTGTTCAAATGACCTTGAACTCCAGGTGTACCCTCATTGGACTTCAGTTTTCATATTAGGGAATGAACATAAGCGGTTTGTATCAATCTCAGATTACCCTTGGAAAATGAATCCATTAATGTAAAGGTTTACAGTGCCATGCATATTTAGTCTTAACATTTGATTTGGTTAATACTTCAGTTCTCACAAGTATTTCAGGACTGTTGAGAAACCTGTCTTTTAAAAGCCTCCCAGGACAAGACAGACATTTTGGTAACTAAGTGCTTGCAAGATAAACATGGGTGTAAGACTTCAGATCCCAGAACCAATTTAACTGCCAGTGAACATGGTAGCCCGCCTGTATTGCCAACCTTAAAAGACAGGTGGGAGATCCCCAGAGCAAGCTTGCTGGCAAGACTAGACACATCAGTGACCTCAGTACCTCAGGGACTGAGAGACATTGCCTCAATGAATACGGTAAAAATGATGAAGGATCATTTGAGAAAGCAACCTTGGTCCTCTACATGCATAACACATATGTTAATATGGACAAAGAAAGCAGACAAACAAATAGCCTGATATACTTTTTAAATTTATTTATCTATTTATAAAGACTAGCTTTTCTCATTTTACATACCAATCACAGTTCCACTCCCTCCCCTCTTCCCACTCCCTCCACCTTCCCCCATCCTGTCTACTCCTCAGAGAGGGTAAGGAATCCCATGGGAAGTCAACAAAGTTTAGTGCATTGTTTTAATGCAGGACCAAAGCCCTCCCCACCATATCAAGACTAAGCAAGGTATCCCTCCAAAGAGAATGGGTTGCAAAAAGCCAGTACAAGCAGTAGGAATAAACCCTGGTCTTGCTGACAGTGGCCCCACAGTCTGCCCCAGACACACACCATCACCCACATTCAGAGGGTCTGGTTTAGTCCTATGCTGGCTCCCCCGCTGTCAGGCCAAAATTGGTGCGCTCCCATTAGCTCAGGTAAGTTGTTTCAGTAGGTGTCCCCATCATGTTTCAACCCCTTTGCTCATATTATCGCTCCTCCCTCCCTTCGACTGGACTTTGGGAGCTCAGCCCAGTGCTCAACTGTGGATCTCCACCTCTGCCTCCATCAGCAACTGGATGAAGGTTCTATGATGACATTTAAGATAGTCATCCAGGGAGGGAGAACAAGGAACAAGATAATTTGATTGAGGGATTCATTACAGGGCTAGCAAGAAACCTGGCACTAGAGAAATTCCCAGGAATCCATATGGATGACCCCAGTTAAGACCGTAAGCAATTGTGGAGAGAATACCTGAACTGGTCAGCCTGTGATTCTTAATGTACAATTAATAAGAGATTGATGAGACACCAAGAAGTCTGATAACATGCCTTTTCCTTACTGTTTCTGTTGTTAGTTAGATGCCAGTCATCCAAAGGTAGAAGAGCCACGGACCTTGTACATGAGTTTACCATTCATACATTTCCATGTAATCTCTATAGGATTAATTATATGCTAAACTGGTCACATTAAATAATATTTTCATGAAGTATTTCTAAAGAACCCCACTTTTACTTGCTAAGAGTCTGAGACTCAGAGATCAAATAAGCTCTCAAAATCTTAGGGGAAAGTCACATTTTTGGAAGGAGTGGATTAAGATCAGCCCTGCCACACCAAGTTAGCCTACCTTAAAAGGTAGCTCAAATACCATCTCTTTCAAGGGACTTTGCTTGCCTTTCCCTCCTGATTAGTGTCCCTCTTCACAAACATCAATCTCGACCTGACAAAAAAGTGACTAGAATCTGTCTCTCCTCGTGCCCTAGGCATTTTCTCGTGGAGAGTACTTTATTATGGTGTTTTTCCTTACCATGTCACGGAAAAGGCAAAAACATTGGACAATTTGAAGACAAATCGATAGCTCATTTTTCTGCTGCCAAGTTGCTCAATGCATTGACTGTGTGCTAAACATACTAAGCCCTATGAAAATCCCCCATGTAACAGATTGTCATTTACTAAAATGTGAGTACCAGACACAGTCTATACTTCATACGTCACGTGATATTAGAGGAGTAAATAGTAACCGTGAAGAAGAACAGAGTGTTATAGACATCTGGCCCACAAGAGAGTCCTTCTGTGACATATTTATTACACTTCAGCAAACTCCTGGGCAAAGAGAGGAATGCAAGCACACAGCAGGGGGCAGAAAGAGAAAGCCTCTCACACAGGAGTAGCATCCAACTGCAAAGGCCTCTGGAAAAGTATTGCTCAAGTTACCTAGGACAAGTGCAGTTTTTCAAGCTGTGAAGCAGGAACCAGAGGACCAGGCAAGAGAGACAGACAAGCAGTGAACGTGAGTGCCTTGGATAACTCTGCAAGCTAGTTAATGTCGGTCTGAAGGCAATGGAAAACCTATGAAGCGGTTTAGTCACGAGAGTGGCATAGTTGTATCTATGAAAGCATTGTTTTGGCTGCAGGGCTGGATCCTCATGGCATTGGACTGAGGGTTGCAGGTGGGCCAATCAGGACATAACTATGGATAAATGTGGCCAATAGTGAAGGAAGAGTAGGTAGTTTAAAATGTATTAGAAATTATCCAGTTGATCTCTACTATATTTTAGGTTGGGGGAGAAGAGTCAAAGATGCCTACAATATAATGGAACAGATTCATGATACAGATGCTTATCCAGGTGCACCTGTTATCTCTCAAGCCTTGCTGACACCCAGGGTTACCTGTCAGCTGAGTAGATTTGTCAGTATTCTGTTTATGAAGCTAACAGACTGTGTATTCCTGGTATGATTTACACCATAAGAAGCTAGTTCACTTGTGCGGATAATAGATTCACCACGCCTGAGAGACCTTGACCAACATGCGTGACAGTGATTAAACAAAGAAGAGAAATTCATATCTGGGACCTATAACTCCCCTCTATTCTCCCTGACAAGGTAGGCACATTCCTCAACAACCAGTAAGATAACCAAATATTAGAGCCTTTTCTTAAAGTATAAATCCATGACTTCTTCACTTGTTATTTACCCATAAATAAATTTATAAGGCAGAGGTAAATGACTGACTTATTCAGTCTCAAAAAGTCTCACAGGTTAAGTATGTTTTGGATAAGAGTGAGCCACATGGGAATTTTGAAAGTAGTGCTTGTGAAATAATAGGTTACCCATTAAAGGTGTCCAATGGCTTGTCCAGCTTGCTCCAGGTGTCAAATTAATTAGAAAGTAATTGAATGTCTGATTCACTTAGGCCACATTGTCTGATATTGATCATTGTGAAAATTCCTAAACTCAGATAGAATTAAGTATCCAATCCTTCGAGTAATGTGGAGAATCGTGTTTCTGAACACCTCGTTTTTTTCTAGGACTCTTTTCGGTTAATAGTAACAGGAATGGTAATCAGAGTTCAAATAATATATAGTCAACCATTGCAAAACCTCATTCACATTGAGTTAAGTAACTTTGGGTAATTGATGATTTCTTCAAACAAATTCCATTGTATGTCCAATTATGGTGTATCTTTCTGTATGCTTGAAACAGGGTATATGTATGTTTGTGTGTGTATAGTGTGTATATATATATGCAGCTGTTATATGAATATATATCACTCAAATATAAATATTTATTTAGATATATATTAAAGAAAAGTGAATTTTGATAAGTGTATTAGTTTTGGATGGCATCACATGATTTAAGGACTAAAAGCAAGCCTCTAAAAGCATTGTGAGGAAGGACAGTCCAGAATTCCTTATGAATCCAAGGTCAGCCATTTCCTGTGTGACCTCAGGCAAATAAGTCAACCTATTAAGACCTCATGCTTCTTCGTTGCAGATGGTTTACTGATATGCGCACCTGTGTATATGTGTATGTGTGTGTTATCTAAAAGACTTTCTAGAACTTACAAGATGCTGTTGTCTGTTTTTATCAGGTACACACAGACACACTTTTCTAGGCTCTGCTTGTCTGATATATACCACTGTTGACATAACTTTGGACGTAAGGTACAGCTAGAACAAAAACTCTTTCACTTTCTTCCCACCCTCTCCATCCCCCCCTCTGTTGTGTCTATTTGTGTTTACAGTGTGTCTATTTGTGTTTACATTGTGTCTATTTGTATTTACATTGTATCTGTTTGTGTTTGCATTGTGTCTATTTGCTTTTACATTGTGTCCATTTGTGTTTACGTCTATATTTGTGGTGAATGATAATGTTCTTCCTTATGCTGTAAACATCTAACCATCAGGACAGTCTATGTTCACTTCATGAATACAATCAAAGCCTGAGTTTGCATCCTTAACTAATAGGCTAATCTCACATTGTCTACATCTCTTTTTCTTTATGATGAATAATAAGACCGGAGTTCCAAGTAGATAAGCAGTTATGCTCTCATTTTCACTTTGTGGTTGTTTGCGACTCTAATGGGCTATGATGTTTGTTTTGGATCCTGGTGTGTTTGTAAAATGATTTATTTCAATGGCCGTGACTTCTGGGTTTGGTGTAGGATATAGAAATGGCTCCTGTTTTGTTGCATGTATTAGAGCCGGCCTTCCCTTGGAGGACCTCTCTCCTTCTTCATAGAACTATATATTTCCTCATGACAATCAAAGCTTCCTGAAGTGAGATTTTAAAAGACAGAAGATTCAAGAGAGACTCAAAGCCATCAATTCCCTTGAGGAATCAGTCATTCTACAGTTTCAACCCAATGCTACCCCTCATCCAGGATTCTTTCCTTGAATCTTATAGCCAGACTAGTTCAAACTATTCATTTATAACTTACACAGTGATGTACGCTAAAGTTGTACCCTACATATTACTATACTTAACTTATACAATGGGCCATGTCCTCAGCTTCTGCTGCCACGGCCTGCTATGATTTGAACATTGGGCACCTGCCAAATGTCCAGATGTTAAATGCTTAGTCATCAAGGTGACACCATGGGAAAGTGGTAGAACCCTTTAAGGATGTGGATCCCAATGGAAATCCCTTAGGTCACAACAGTGTGCTCTCTGAAGGTAGTTCACAAGTAATAATTGGTCGTTCTCACTGCAGTCCCTGGAGGACTATTATAAAAGGAATGAACCTATTCCTGTTCTCTATTCTGTTCGAGAGATGGGATCATTTCTTCTCCATTGCTCCCACCATCAAGTACCACTGAGTACATCTTTCATCAGAGGTCACACACCTACTTTGTTCAATCTCGATTTTCGAGCCTCAGAAACTGTAAGTTAAATAGGACTTTTCTCTTTCTAAGTTAGTTGACTCCAGTGTTGTATTATGGTGACCCAAATCCTGACAGATCCTTGCTGTTTTCTAAATGCTAATCATAGTTCTTATTACTGAGAAGAGATGGCAAAGCAAGTTTTGTAGTAAAATATCTTTGGCAGGCTATAGGCAACTAGGACATTCTCCATTAAAGCATCATGTTAGTATTTTCTTTCTCCCAGTAGCAGGAGCAATTTTTAAATGTCAAGCAAAAAGAATGGCTAGTGACAGGACTATGTATTGAGGTCTCTATTATCCAAAATCCTCCGATTTAAGACTTTTGTTTGTATAGAAAGACTTTCACAATATTAACCATAGGACTCAGATGTCAAGGGGGAAATTGTTAGGAATAAAGTTTCCAGGAACTTGCAGAGTCATTAATCTAACTTTTCTATGTATGAGAGAGTCAGTGTCAGGCTCCAGATGTGCCTAGTAAATAAACCTCAAAGGGCATATTTAAATGGATTAGCCCAGAGTGCTTTAAGCAAAAACTCAGCTGCTAATGTCAACCATGTCTCTTCTTCTTTCTTCTAGAAGGTTCCAGCTGACTTATCTTCCTTTTCCATACTTAAAATCCCATCACCAGAATATTAACTAACACTATTTGTTAGTTCATTAGCCTTAGCCTTGGCACCCTTGCCTCATCTAAACTAACCAATAGTTTTGTCTGTTTTGAGTGTCTTGGACATCTTTCTTTCATTTGGTTCTTGACTGTCACCAATTTATTCAGCACTGTATAATGGTATTTCCAAAATAAACAACTTTTAGGAAAAACATATCTATATTTGGAAAATTGTCTTAGACTATTTACTGTTGATAAAACAGAGTACCATCGATTGAGAACTGTATGAAGAAACCAAGTTCCATTTGTTCAATTCTGGGGTCTGGAAAGTGTTAGTGTCTGCCAAGAGTCTAAGGGCTGCTTCTTACTATGGCAGAAGGGCAAGTAAGCATGCCCTACATCTCCTTTTTAAGTAACTACTCCACTCCTGGGATATTGATGAGAATCTACTCATGAGGACAATGCCATATAATCTGCCACTGCTTGAAAGCCTCGCTTCTCAATGCTGGAACAATGCCAGTTAAATTTCAATATGAGTGTTAGAGATACTATGAAAAGCGTAAATAACAAAAGGCTTGTGTAGAAAGGATGGGTCTCCATCATGACCAAAATGGGTCTTGTAATCAGAGGGTAATCTGTCTCCATGACTGGTCTCAGTGCAGTACAGATGGTTGAGGAGACTGGACTGTAAGTGCTCTGAGCATTTGGGACCATGCCATAAGTACTGGAACTTGAGAATCTTGGAAAGAGAAAAGGTCCAGGGAGCTGACTGGAGAGATGCCCAGCAGTCACACCTGGCTTACTAAACCTGAGGTCTTGAGAAATGATGGAAGTCCGGGATTTAGTCACTTGAAAAGCCAAATTGACATGGCTATGATTTGCTCGAGCTCATCTGTCGGGCTAGCAGACAAACTACCCTTTTCAGTGCCTGCCACAACTAATAGGCTAGTGGAAATATAACCTGTAAGTCTTAGTACTTTCCTTCCTAACTATTCTGACGTATCCCACAGATTTATGGTGTTATTCATGACTAGGAAATCTGCATATTGCTTGGTCATTTCTCCTCAGGAGAAACTACTGTGACATTCCACCCCTTTCTCTGAGTTGACCCGATAAGCCTGCCGGCTTGTACTATAGTGCTTCCCACCATACAGACATGCGTGGCTTGTCTACATGTTGATTTCTTCTCACCACGTTCTTAACTGTCCTTAGAGTCTTCTGCAGATGGCTGCCTTCCCCATATGACCTACTTGCTTTTATTAACCCTAAGGATTCTGAAGTCCAGGAGTGAGTCCTTGTTCTACTCCTACAAACACATCAGTATGTTCCTGGACTCCATCTTGGGGGAGAGGGTATGCACCATCTTCCAGTATCGTCTGGGGGAAGTACACATTTCTTAGAATTCTGATACGGAAGTGTATCTCCCTCCAGAAAACGAGGAAGCTTCTATCTGGGAAAACAGCTGGAAGTCACTTTATTACTGAAGAGGTTCCCTGCTTCCGAAGGAACCCAGCATTTTCAGGTGACTGAGTAAATAAACGCTGGAAGTCACTTTATTACTGAAGAGGTTCCCTGCTTCCAAAGGAACCCAGCATTTTCAGGTGACTGAGTAAATAAACGGAAGAGAAAACAACCTTGGTTACATCCTGTAACCAGGAACAGACCAGCCCTGAAACCTCTGCCTGAATTTTTGTTACAGAAAATAATCAATCAATACTCATTATTGCTGTTTGAATTGAACCTTGTGTTATCCTTCAGGAAAACAAACTCTAAATGATATAGGTGATTATAAAACCCTAAGGAATTTGCTTAGGAGCCTAACTTTTTAGATATGTCTCAAAATATTCATTTCTGAAAACTGTTTTTTCCTATCTTATTTCATTTTATGGGAGTCTCTCCCCACACTTCCCACCACCTATTTGGTGTAAACCATGAATACCCTCCTTCACAGAGCCTTTTGGCCTTTGCAGGGGACTCCTCCCCTCCACTTCTCAGCCGATTTTAAATTATCCTACAGGTTTGGTGTTCTGCTACAGAGTTGTTAGTGCTGCCTCTTCCACAATGAACACCTGCTTGATTGGAAAGAAAAGAATTGGTTAGATACAAGAAAACACGCTAGTATCTGAATATAGAGCCTTTTCATATAGAGATGTATAGTAGAAAAACCAAAAGCTATTTTGTATTTTAGAGACTGCTGGAATTTTTAGGTTTAACTGCTTATAGTTTATCATTTACTTTGATGAGCTTGATGCTTTTTAATCTTTTAAATTATCCACTGGGGAAAATGAATGCGTACATGTGTTTTGAAGTTATTTGTTAGGCATCAGAATTTCCATATCAAATTTTCTGATTCTAAAGTTTAAATGTTTGGTCTACAGAAATTCTACTTAAAGAACGCCCACAGGGTCATGACAAAGAGTAGGACATCTTCCATTTCAGATTGTCAATCAATTTTTTTGACCTTGAAATTGCTCCTCACCCCATCATTGTTTTTTTATTAACCTGAACAACTTCAACACGGTGTTTAAAACCCAGCTTGTATATCTCTTTTGAAAAGTCCACATTCCACCATTGTTAGCTTGTCCACCCTCATTATCATCCCCAGACTTCCTATTTGTCCTGAGTTCCTATCATATCTGCTTCTGTGGGCTAACAATGATGTCCATGTTCTGTTTGCTCTGTTTCCCCCTAGAACCTGGAGTGTGATAGATAGATGCTCAGTGTTGAAGGTGAAATTCTGCAAAGGCATTAACCTATCAGAATAACCACTACAACCTTAATGTCCTAGCATATCACGAGTTTCTGTCTTGTTCCCACTGATAGCCTTTAACTATGGAGCCTGATTGTCTTACTATGTATTCTCTGGAGAGGGCGAATCAATGCACAGTGAAAGATAAGGGAGCATTTCATAAGAAGTGATGCTGGTGTGTATGGAGGCCAAGATCTTGAGACCAATAAAACCAGAAGTACGATTATATCTGAATCTAGGGTCAATGTCTCACAAAAGAAGTGGGAAAAGAAGAGCAAGTTTAAGAAGCTATTGCTGAGGCTCTGTGGGTACTCTTCTCAGGCAATAAAATATCCATGTTTTTTACTGTTCTATAAGAAACGGAATTCTCTCTACTACCTTCTTTGTCTATCTGCACTCTTTACATATTAGATGCTACCTAGTTATGTTGTAAGGGCAATTTTCTTTATCCAATCCACTAATGCACATGCTTATGCTTTCAGAAACACCGTCGAGGATATATCCAGAACCAGTGTTTTACCAGTATTCTGGCTATCAATTAACTCGGCAGACTGATACATAAAAATAACCATCACATTGACCAAGACTTTGTCTTGCTATGCTTGTGTTTGTAAGTCTTAATCTGAAACTGATATTTCTCACCAGAAGTGACACCCAGTCTTTTATTTGCTGCACACTGGCTAAATTAAGTCACTGCTATATGCAGAATGCACAACTGAACAGCAAAATAAAGTTGTACACTTCTCAGACAACTAATGCGAAAGTCACATGTACCCAAGTCCCAGAGTGATAGCAAGGTTCCAATACTGTCCTTCGCTTACAGTCACTAGGAAACTAAGTTTGCGGAGGTTAATAATGTGTTCAAGGTCATAAGAGAATGGCAGAAGTCCCTTTTATTGATATGATATAGTTTCTTTTCTAAAACGAAGCCAACACCTCAAGATCTTATATGGTGATGAGTAAAAGCCTGAAGTATCTAAATATTCAACTGTGGCAACTAAAATACTGTCTTCATAAAGCCAGTATAGCCAATCAGTTTATGTTACTCTATATGTGGCCAGTGTTTATGTAAATCTTTTGAGGGGATGCCTGCAACCTCTGATACAACATTTACTACTGTAGCCCCCAGCCAATTTGATTTCACCTGAACTAAAGAGAAATTGGAAGATTAAATTTTCAAGTCTTTGAAGAACTGAAAGAATTCTTGCCTTAATCTTTTTCACTTTATAATTTTTATTTTGCTGTTTTTATTCAGTAGAAGAATCCCATTTAATTTATTAATAAGAAGCACCAAAATTAATAAGAAGTGTCATAATGAATTTGTATTCATATTTTGCATATAATACATATGTACATAGACGCATGAATATTTTTATGAACCCACATTCATATATAAACAACTTTTATTCGCTTGTTTAATACATTATTTGATGCATTGCTTATGTATACATCCTGTATGCACCCTTATTTATTTCATTTATCTATATTAATGCATGTGCACATAGATGTTTGATAAGTAGATGGATAGATCTATTGGTAAATAGACAGAGAGAAGAAACATTCTTTGTAATCTGGAGCCAATGCTCAATGCCTCTTTTCCATGGTTGGTATTGTAGCAGCTGCAACAACAAGGGTGCACTCGAGTCCTTATAGAGGGGCATCTGTGATTTATAAAGGTTGAATCTTGTCATAGTTAGCACTAGTAACTTCACACCTGCTGTGGGACAATGGTTTGTACCCTGTCCATTGTATTTTAATGAAACACTGATTGGCCAGTATCCAGGCAGGAAGTATAGGCAGGACAACCAGTCAGGAACTAGAGGCAGGGTAATGAAAAAAGGAGAATTCTAGGAAGAGGAAAGCTTATTCTGCAGTCATGATCCAGCCACAGAGCAAGCAAGATGTGACTGCCTTGCCAAAAAGGGTACCAAGCCACGTGGCTAACATAGACAAGAATAATGGGCTAATATAAGTTATAAGAATTAACAAGAAGTCTGAGCTACTAGGCCAGTTTACAACTACTGTAGACCTCTGTATGATTTCTTTGGGACTTAATGACTGCGGGAACTGGGCAGGACAGAAAGCTCAGTCAACAGAATGGCACCCACGTGAACAACTGCATCCGCATAAAGACTGAGAAATCTTGGGCATTAATTCTAGACAGAAAAGAATAGAGTTAAGCACGGCTTATTGATCGCAGCATTTTCTCAGATGGGCTCTGCTTGCTAGAGACAAGTGCTCTCAAAAGCTCAGTCAACACACACCCCCAAGAATCACCTGAGAAAAAAGTCTCAGTGGGATAATTGTATTTATCAAGTTGATCTATGGGCATGTTGGGAAGCACAGATATCACAACTTAAACTTAATGCAGAGAAGGAAAGCTGGAGGTGGGTCTGGGCTATGAATTCACAGAGCCTAGATCCACCCGCTCTGTCTGTGATGAGCTTCCATATGCTATGCTAGGATGTACTTCCCCATAAAGTCCCCCAATCCGTGTCACGGATTGGAGGCCAAATGTTTAATATATGAGAGCCTAGGAGGATATTCTCATTCAAAGCACACAACATCGTGGGATGCACTAATCCCTGGGCAGATTGTCTTATGTTGAATAAGCAAGCTAGCTAAGTCTGAATGCTGTGAGTTAGCCATCAAGTAGTGTTTCTTCATGGTTTCTGCTTTGAGTTTCTTCTTGAGTTCCTTTCCCGACTTCCCTCAGTGATGGACTGTAGCCTGAGGACTGGAATAAACCCTTCTCTCTTCTATATTCATTGTGGTTATGTTATTTATTCCAGCAACAGACTGAAACTAGAAAATACCTCATATGCCAATTATCTATAATGATTATCTCATATCTTAATAATGACTATGCTATGTAAGTTTGGGGTCATTTTTTTCAAAGAAAACTATAGAAGAAAGAACACATTTGTTCATGGTCAACAAAGCAATGCATGGCACAGTTACTTAATCAGTTGGCTATTCTGTCCTTGTTAAATGTCACCTGCAGGCATAGGAAATACAAAAAAAAAGGTTTGGGATAAAATGCTTATTTTTTTGAGCAGTCATGATACACATCTGGATTGCCTCCAAAATTTTACTGCATTGATCAGCAGGAAAATTAAGCCAAATTATATATCATTCTCAATTATTATTCAAGAAACAGTTGTAAGGCAATGATGCAGGTGGAGATGTGCTTTTTCTGTTTAATGGTATTTCTTAACAGTTGTGAAATATGCCACGTGTCACCCTGAACTGACCATCTGCTTAAACTGTGCTCAGATGTCAGCAAGATCACCATAACTCTGGAGACAAATAACAAAAAAAGATATTGTTTTTGTATTAGCATCTTTCTAATGCATGAAAACTAAGGTTTCATTCCAATTATGTGTTGTAAATTTCCTGAAAGAAAATAGATCCATATTTTCTGAAACAAAATAAGTGAGGTTGTTGGGTCTATTAGCAACCACGCACCATTCACAGCCATTTCATTTAGCTAGTATAATATCTAGATGTTTTTGCTATAGCTCATATTTTAATATTGCTTCATTATTTTTACATTATATTTTGACATTTCATCTTCTTCAAAATGCCCTGTGAAATAAGAAAATAAAACATCATGCTCCTCATTTCCCAAAAGAACTAAAGCACACTTAGCATCTTCTCCATGGGTTCCCCAAGGCCACGGCATGCATAACAAAGACCTCATTCTAAACCTCCAGCCCTGCTCCTTCCCCAGGATTGCTGCCTGTGTTTTTGGCTTTCCTTAACATAAAAATCTTCCAAATCATCAGCCTTCCTAGGTAAGACTGTCCAAACTTATTGAAGGTGATTTCTCATCAAGCTAACTGAAATCAAAGACAGGATTTCTTTTATAGCACATTATATCTTAAAACCAAATGATTTATACCTGTCTTTTGGAAAGCAACTCTCATAAATGTTAAATGTCATGAGATATTTCTACTTTCTGTGCTCTCCTTTTGTTTTTCCCATAAAGAACCTTTTAGATTTTAAACATCTCCATTTGAAAGACTTTCCTTGTATTGATTTGATTTTTCTTTTTGTATTATCTACCAAGTATGTTTCTTTTATTGTGTCCCCCCACCAAGAGAGCAAAGTATTTTGAAGGTAGCCTTTGTAATCAAAATTATGAAGTCATATTATAGTCTTGGCATGTAACAGGTTTAGGAATGTGACCAGGTTGATCTCTGTGCCTCTGTGTTCACATATCTATTCAAGTGAGATGATGCTAGCAACTAACTCAGGGTCACAGGTGGGTGTTGTAGGAGGCTGTTTGTTGATTTCCGACTACTCGGCCCTGAAATAATCACACATCAACTAAACTATTTAAATCACTGCTTGGTCCATTAGTTCTAGATTCATAGTAACTAACTTTTACATCTTAATTTAACTCATCTCTTAATGTGTATATTGCCACGTGGCTGTGGCTTACCAGGTAAAGTTCCAGCATCTGTTTCTGCAGGGCTACATGGCTTCTCACTGACTCCACCTCCTTTCTCCCAGCATTCAGTT
>LOJH01014189.1:0-24291 GCA_001685095.1 Ellobius talpinus | reverse complement strand
ATTTGTGTGTTGTTATTTCAGGGTATAAGCTAGCCATGCGGGAGCCGGGCCGGACGAAAAGCAGGCCTGCACTCCCCTTTCACTACACTATGTAAGTGTGAGTAAGTGTACATAGAGGTCAGATAATAACCTGAGGTGTCAGTGTCAGTCACTGCCTTGTACCTTCTTGGAGACAGTCTCTTACTCACAGATTCTCCTGCACCCACTTCCCATCTCACACTTAAGAGTCTAGAATGAGCTGGGGTTGGGGGGTGGCTGTTGAATTCAGGGCTTCACATTCACACTTGAATGGCAAAGACTTTATTCACCAAGTCTCTAACTTTGTTCCTTGAAAAGATTTTACCCACTGAGTTATCTAATTTTGTTTAAGTTTTTGTTTAAGTTTTTCATCATTGGGAAATTTTTGTTTTTTTTGTTTTGTTTTGTTTTAAATTTAACAATACGCTACATTTTCTGTTTTATATGGTCACTGGTGATCTATCAGTAGCCTTTAATCCATTCTAAGTATATTTTTACATTTTTCATTTAGGTACAAATAAGTTTATCCTCTCTCGGTGGTACTACATAGATTTTAAGTCCCCAAGAAAAGGATATTAAATAAAATCCCTAAATAAAACAAGAGAAGACACCCAAAGTACAGATACACAAATAGCAACACAAAAGCATGAACATGCAAAAGGACAGAGGCATGACTTATGCTGAAAGACTGACAATTCCTCCAGTATTCTTGAACTCAAGGTACCAAAACATGGAAGATGTTTGAAAGAAAATTCAGAAGCTTACTAAGTAAAAGATGATGAGAGAGCCAGCCAGGCATGATAGAGCATGCCTGTTAGGGTAAAAGGGCCAGTCAGATAAACACAACCTTGGTGTAGGAGGTCCTTCTGTTTTATGTGTTGCTTTCATTGATTAATTAATAAAGAAACTGCTTTGGCCTGATAGGGCAGAACTTAGGCAGAGAAGACAGAACTGAATTCTGGGAGGAAGAAAGCAGGGTCGGAGAGAGCCCCAGGTCAGACATGCTGAATCTTTCCCAGTAAGCCACGACCTCGTGGTGATATACAGATTAATAGAAAAGGGTTAAATCAAGATGTGAGAGTTAGCCAATAAGNAAACTGCTTTGGCCTGATAGGGCAGAACTTAGGCAGAGAAGACAGAACTGAATTCTGGGAGGAAGAAAGCAGGGTCGGAGAGAGCCCCAGGTCAGACATGCTGAATCTTTCCCAGTAAGCCACGACCTCGTGGTGATATACAGATTAATAGAAAAGGGTTAAATCAAGATGTGAGAGTTAGCCAATAAGAGGCTAGAGCTAATAGGCCAGGCAGTAATTTAATACAGTTTCTGTGTGGTTATTTCGGGTATAAGCTAACCAGGTGGCCGGGACAGAACAAAGGGCCCTCCTTCTTTAACACATCCTGACCCTGAAACCAGAGCCAGTGAAAAAAAAAATACTTTGGCCCTGAAACCAGAGCCAAAGAAACACATTCTATCCCTGAAATCAGAGCCAGAGAAACACACTTTAGCCCTTAAACCAGAGCCAAAGAAACACTTCCTGCCCCTGACCAACTGAGCATGAAACCACCCAATCCCTGAGCATGAAACCAAGCAATCCCCAAGCATGAAACCCAGCTTGTTCAAGCTCAGGGATTGAAATCCGACCAATTCCCACCCTGAAAATCTTCTCCCTGGAAGCTCCCTGGAAGAACTCCACACCTAAGAAGTCCTATATAAGCCTTGTGCTTATTCAGTTGGCAGCTGCCCTTTTCTACCCTGACAGAGAGGCAGCCACTCTCCTAGATTCCTCCCTCCCAATAAATCTCTTGAAACAGTTTGTGTGAAGAACTTCTTTCACCAGAGCAAAGCAGAATCATTATGCCTAATATCTGGCTTTACTCTGGGCACCTAGAATTTAGCAAATAATAGGCAGAGGATGTCCACATGAACCATCAACCAAACCTCTGGGTACTGAGTCTCTAATGAGTCTTATAGGTAGGAAATACTTGGTGTGCAGTCACACCGCACTGCTGGAGGTATTACATGTATCTTGTGCAACTCTATACTGGGAAGGGACTCCCAGGATGCTCCACGCTTTAAAGACATGTACTGGATACTGTGTCTTTCCATTTAAATCATCAAACCTGAGGGTAGCCTAAGGCATTCTTGACACAGGTATTCATAATCCCTGTCTAGCATCTGAACTGTAGCACCTTATGTCAACTCAACTTACTTTCAAAATCTAAGAACTGCCTCCACTCCACTCTAGCTACAGGCTTTTAGAAAATAATAAAAGAACTATAGATAAATGAAGTGTTTTCCTTAAATATGCTCCTTAATCTATGTGCTAGATAAAATCTCTAGAAATGAGGACCATATCTTAAGAAATGCTAACTATGGACAGCTCAGAATCTCCAATAAAACAGATCTATGCACAATCTGGCAGGTTACTGTGCAATAACGAAACAACCAGACCCAAAAGCTCCCAACTAATAATTTCTACAAAACAGAACTGAAATGACTTAACTTTTTAGCATTTTGTTGCTGTTGTTTTTGGCTTTTTAAGACAAGGTTTTCATGCATACCAGCTTTCAACTCGCAATGTAGCCAAGTATGACCTTGATTATGGGTATGTGTTTTGGTGCTGGGGATTGAACTCAGGGCCTCATGTATTCTGGGCAAGTACTCTACAGACTAAGCCCCACCTCTAGCCCAGAAATCACTCTTTAAAATAATCCAATACCACTCTCCTGTCATCATTCACTATTTCAACATGAAATTTTAAATTACCGAGATAAAGGAGAGAGGATAAAAGGAGTTATTACCAATCTGATAGCTTCTTTCATTTTTCTTGAAGCCACTGCCAAGATTTCTGTAGTGGGATTGAAGGTCAAGGAAGTGACACCAGTGACCAGATTCATTATAGCTTTTATTGGCTTCGGGTTTGTTTGTTGGAGGCAAGAATCTTGACTGTATATGTTTACCACTCCACTCTTAGAACTGCAAAAAGAAAAAGAAATAAAACAGATTTAAAACAAAGTCTTCTCAATCTAGATGAACAAAAACTGGTATTTGTGGAAACAAACTGCAAGAAACCCAAACAAAGACTGGAGAGTTCAAGGAAAGACAAAAGATATTCTATCAGTGCAGCTTCAGTCTGGCTGAGCTCTTAACTCTGGCAGCTTTTCAATTGTAGGTCTAGCTACAAATGTGAAGAAAGCACAGAATCTCCATTTTACTTCCTGCTGATAAATCAAAAGTCCACTCCATGCCAAGTACTACCTGAGTGCTTGAGATGCAAGACAAACTAAGGAATTAAGACAACCACTCTCCCACAGTTCTTACTGCCTAAATGTTTTTGCTGTTTTGTAGTACTGGGGATTGAATCTAAGGCCTCACATACATGCTAACCAAGTGTTTCTCCAGCCTTTTTGATTTTACACCCCTAGAATAGTGTCTTATTATGTTGCCAGGCTAGCATTGAAGTTTGGACTCTCTCCAGTTTCAGTGGCCTGAGTTTCTATCTGGGATTAAAAGCCAGCACCAGCAGGTCTGGACATTGCCTAACAATCTAATATACAAAAGAAAACTGACATTGTCCACTGATAGCTGCTGCTTTTCTTTTTACAATAAATACCACCATTCCCTTCTGCCATTTATAGCTCTTCTTTCTTTATGTTTCGAATGCATTTGTGGGGACTACAAAACTAGAGAACAAAGGCTTTAGTAAAACCAGACACTTTAATTTGGCTTTCCTGGGAATATTCATTAGCTCATAGTCAAAGTTTAAGGTTATCTACTCAGAGTTTACATTAATGTTTATCAACAAAGATTTACACTTCTCTTAAAAGGCGAATTTTAAGGGCCTACCATTAGTCAGTCTATCACTAACAGAATCATTGATGAGTACTTTAAGTCAGCATGGCAGTTCATGCCTATGATTCTAGCAATCAAAAGGCTCAGATAGAAAAGCTATCATGAATTCAAGGCCACCCTGTGCTACTTATTTTGGGGGTGGGGGGAGATTTCAAGACAGGGTTTCTCTGTGTAACAACTCTGGCTATACTAGAACTCCCATTTGTAGACCAGACTCAAACTCAGAAATATCCACCTGCCTCTGCCTCCTGACTGCTGGTATTAAAGGCATATGCCACCATCATCCGGCTGCTACTTAGTGAATTTAAGCCAGAGTAAAACACAATGTGAGCAACTGTTGAAACACAAAACAAAATAAAACATAAAATAAATGCTGTCTGAATAATCAGATGTTCTAAGGCTATGTGCATCGAGAATAAGACACATAAAGCTGGAAGTGGGGGTACACATTTATAATCTCAACACTCAAGAAGCTGACACAGGAGTCAAAGCTAGCCAAGTGTGGTGGTCTGAATAGGAATGACCCCCATAGATTCATATGTTTGAAGGCTTGGCCCACAGCAAGTGGCACTATTAGGAGCTGTAGCCTTACTGGAGTAGGTGTGACCTTGTTGGAAGAAGTATTTCACTGTGGGAGTGGGCTTTGTGAGGTCTCCTTTGCTCAAGCTAAGCTCAGTTTGACTTACAGTTGCTTCTGCTACCTGCAGTCAAGATGTAGAACTCTCAGCTCCTTCTCCAGTACCATGCCTACCTACACTCTGTTATGTCCCACCATGATAATAATGGACTAAGCCAATGAAACTATAAGCTAACCCCAAAGAAATGTTTTCCTTTTTAAGAGCTGCTGTGATCATGGTATCTCTTCACAGCAAAAGAACCCTGACTAAGACACCAGAGCTATTATAAGCGCCATCTTTCTCCTCCTCCATGCCCAAAAGGTAAAACAAATTAAATATGGTATAAATAATCCACCGATAACTTAAACTGGTCCTAGTGGCTTCTGGCACTAACAACAAGCAATCACAAAACTGAAGTAGGTATAGTGTTCCATGCCTATCATCCCAGCACTTGGGAGGTAGAAGCAGAGGGAACCAGACTGCACCGTTAGTCATCTCAGCTGGCAACAGAAGTCTGAAGCCAGACTGGGATACATGAGATTCTGTCTCAAGAAAATTAAACAAAGAAACAAAACTAAAACAAAGGCATGTGTAACAGACAAAACGTTAAAATGTCCAGAATACAACAGATGTCATGCCAAAACCAAGTATTTATAACCTGCATACGACAAAATATCAACTAGAAATGCTGGAAGTCTTTCTCCAGATGGGTTCAATGACCTAAGTCGAATGTGTGAAGTTGGTGCCAAGAAGACACCATGACCACCCGTTTGTTGAAACAAGTGGCCCCTGAATACCCTGGGCTGTTTTTATTTAAACAGTTTCAATGGTTTGCAGTTTTTACTTCCTAAATTTCTAAAAATGATTACAATAATTACAAGATTGTTCCTTACTTCTTCCCCCTTCTGTCCCCAACTTTCCCATCGGTAGCCATTACTTTTTTTTTAAATCTTTATCTGTACTTTTAGAAGCATAAGCAGTCTTGTAAGCAACAAAGGAAGTTTCCTAACTAGGTGCTCCTACAGGTAGAACAGTGTGCCCAGTTGGCAGCCTATGTGGTTACAGCATTATGAAGGGTCAAACAGTTTTGTCTCTCGTGGTTAATATTTACATCTGGTAGGGTCTGGGTCCTCACAATCAATTCACCAAACTGGATCAACCAATTCTACATTCTGTACTACTCTATCTCCTCTGGGGATATACCAAGTTTTTCCATTTATCCTTTAGTCAACATAACTTGGAAACCTACTCTTAATAGTTGGTACTGTTCATCCCTTGTCCTTACGTTCATCTAGCTTAATTTCTTATGGTATTGGTACAGTTATTAGAAATGAGGGAAATGTGGCTTTCTATGATCCTGCTTCATTCCCTATTCCTAGACTGTTCCCATTAATTCCTCATATATATTTATAAATATTTCTCAAAGACTCTAGTGGTTAAAATCATTCTTTCCAAAAAGTTATGCAAATATGCATTATTAAACTTCATAACCTACTGTAACCCAGTCAGGCCAGCAGTGTGAAATCAAGGAGAGCAGGTAGCACATATGCTCTTGGGATCATACCCAGAATGATGCAACGAACTGTCCACAAGTTTTTGCCAAGTGGGTCAGAGTCTCCAGGGCCTTGCCACAAGGAGAGTCATTCATGCTATTCTCGGGTCTTGTTCCCCAAAGAACTCACATGGCTCCCACCATAGAACCAGTATCAAGATAAATCAGATACTAGAAGTGTGTGACAAGAATTATAAAAAGGGCATAATGATCCAACGTTTCAAAGTGCCTCTGTTGCAGTTTCCTGAGTTCTATTTCTAGAACATCTTCAAGGCTGCTGCAGCCTGAGATAAACAAGGCACACACACAAAAACATACCCCAGTCAGGACTTGACCAGAAAATGCTATAGGATAACCCTTCTGTACGCTGTGAATATATGTTACTCTCACTGGTTGATAATAAAAGCTGCTTTGGCCTATAGCAAGGCAGAACATAGCTAGGCCGGAAAGCCAAACTGAATACAGGGATAAGAGCGGACTCAAGAGAACTGCCCAAGAAACAAGATGCCAACATTCTGGTAAAAGCCACAGCCACATGGCAATACTCAAATTAATATAAATGGGTTAATCTGAATGTAGGAGCTAGTTAATAATAAGCCTGAACTATAGGCCAAACATTCTGTAATTAATATTAAGCCTCTGAGTGATTATTTAGAAGCTGTTGCAGGAAGAGGGCGAGCCAGAAACCAATCACAAATATAATAGTGCATGGCTGCAGTCTCAGCTACCCAGGATAGGAAGATAACATGAGCCTGAGACCAGCCTGAGCTAACAACGAGAGCCCAAAAAGTCAACTGTGGGAGCATACAACTATCCCAAATCTCAAGAACATGAGACAGGAGGCTCTCAAGCTTGAAGCCAACCTGTATCAGACAGTAAGAACTTGTCTCTTTAAAAAAGCTAAGACACAACCAGACCCACCCTAGCCACATATGTCATACAGAACCTCAAAACAAATAAACACAAATACCAAAGACTTAACTCTACCAAGACCTCTCATTCCCAGTTCTTTCAGTCACCTTTCTCTGCTGTCCCCAAGGCTGATTCCAATTTATCCCTAGTATCTCACATATCTTACTCCTATAGATACCAACTACCCCCTCCAAACAACCTTTGTATTCATTATAAGCTAATCATGACTAAAGTCAACAAATCACCTGATAGAAAACTGAGTAGAGAGCAGAAACAAATGAAACTTGTTGATGTACACCTGAAATACCAGCACTCAGGTGGTGGAGGCAAGAGGATCAAGAATTCAAGGCCAACCTCAACTAACAAGTAAGAGACTAACCTGGGATACCTGAGAACTTATCTCAAATCACCCTTTAATCCCAGCACTTGGAAGGCAGAGGTAGGTAGATCTCTGTGAGTTCAAGGCAACCTGGTCTACAGAGTGAGTTCCAGGACAGCCAGGGTTACACAGAGAAACCCTGCCTCGAAAAACCAAAACCAAAACAACAAAAATCCTTTAGATCTGCTTTGTTTCCACCTCACAAATGCTGAGATTACAGGTATATGACATATCACGCCGGTTTCCAAAGTTATTCAGATGACAATGGAAAGTAAAAGGTCTCTCTTTACAGTATCCTTAGCTATTCTATCACAGCAAAGTTGTAAACAGAAAGCATGCTCTTTATGAAAACAAGAACTAAATTGAGTTGACAGATACTAATAGGAGTTCTGAGATCAAAGGAATCAAATGCCACAGCAGAGACCAGAGAAGATAACAGGCAGTCATGATTCCAGCTTCTCCATGCTCTACCCTGAGTCTACAACAGCACCTATCAGGTGATATCAGGAATTCTAACAAGGGTTAAATTTTTTCTTAACAGATTTAACTATAATATAGAAATGATCTCTGATCAACAACATGAGAATTCAATTACACCGCACAGGAATAAAAATGAGTTTAAATTTCTAGTATTGTTTTTTTTTTTCTCAGACCCTTCAAAGGAGACTAATAAAAAGTAAAATAGAGACAAGGACCACAAAAATCCTAACTGCTCTGACTTCACCAATTTGAAACAAGGTCATTTTTGTACACTTAACCTTGCCGTTAAGTAGAAGAGCCGTTCTACTTAAAATTACTTGTATCAGGCACTGTCTTAATGATCTGCTAATCAGGAGCTGTTTCTAAATGTGTATTACTTTGTTAAAGCTTATCTTGTGCTGAGATGCATCTCTCTACAGGTATGGCAAGTGCTGACAGGCAACAAAGGAAAGGCAGCCTTCATCAGGCAATCAGACTGAGAGATGACTCAGAACCCTACCACCTAAGGAACACAGTTGCTCCAGAGTCTCCAGCTCAGTTCTTCTGTCTTTCCAGCCCCAAACTTGCTGGGACATTTATAAGCAGTTTCCAGTGCTAATGCTGAAGTATAACACATTTCTGGATAGCTAGGCCCCTTAACTACCTACTTCAGGGAATACCTAACTGTAATTTCCTTACAGCTCAATTGTATTTGGTCTAAGGTTAAACAGACAACATCTTGAACTAACAAAATTACAGATGCAAACAAGATCTTACGTTAGAACAACCACTAACTGTGCAATTCCTCCTTCTTCCACCTACATATTTAAGATCAGGTAGAGAGATAAGTCATCGTTTCCCAAATATAAGCCATTTTTCTACTAATAGCCCAATAACATGTTTTGTGAAATATTAAGTGCCTACTGTGACAGTCTAAGTAAGAATGACCCCCCCACAGGTTCATATATTTGAATACTTAGTCATCAAGGAGTGCACTACTTGAAAAGGATTAGAAGGTGTTGCCTTGAACTTGCAGTCTGCTTGGAGAAGTGGGTCACTGGGGGTGGCCTTTTTGACTTCAAAAGCCCAAGCCTGGTCCAATGTGTCTACTTTCCTGCTGCTGCCTGTGGATCCAGATGTAGAACTCTCAGCTATTACTCCAGCACCATGTTTGCCTGCATGCCGCCATGATAATGGACTAAATTTCTGAAACTATAAGCAAGCCCCAATTTTATGCTTTCTTTTTATGAGTTGCTATGGTCATGGTCTCTTCACAGCAAAAGAATGGTGGCTAAGACACCTACCATACTAACAAATGATATTTCCAAGTGATATGCTTTTGATTTATACACCTAGCTACAGGACTTAAGAAATTTAAGTCTAAAGTTGAATTATTGTATCTCCTCATCAATGGCAAGAAGCTAAATACACTAAGATAGAAACCTGACCATGGCCTAATGAGTATTCTAAACTCAGGAAAATATACAATGATTTAAGGTAGTCTAGTTTCTTCTTTGCTAAAAAGCTGACAAACTACCATTATTAATAATTAATGATGCATCAAAACAACTTTACAAATCAAAACGCTCAGGTGGGTTTACTGATTTCATATTTCTAAGATGTCAGTAAAGCCATGTACCATCTAGAGTATTTAACTGGTAAGTATTTTCTCACAAGCACGAGATTCTCTTCACTCACCCACAAGCCACGTACTGCCCATTCTTTGACGCAGCAATGCTTAATCCATATAAACTGCCTTCATCAAGGAATCTGTTAATGCACTTCCTCGAATTCACATCCCACACATAAACTTCTCCATTCTCTGAAAGAAAAAGAAGGATTCGGCTAATCTTCCTTTAAAAAGCAAGCAGACTTAGCACTTTTAGTCACTTGTTAATAGCACAAGGAACCCTATTTACAGAAAACTAAAAGCATTTCAAATACATACAAAAGCTCATCAGTCATTCAAAAAACTACTTAGGTTTAAAGTAAAAAGAAAAAAATCACACATTTGAGTTGAACTTTAAGTAAAAGGTGCTATATTTCACTAACATAAATTACTGGAGCAAATACATGACAAGGAAAAAAATATCAACAAGCATTAGGGTACCTAGTATATAAGGCCACAGACAATGTAGATAAGCCAACTTTTAATGACGATGGTGGAGAGAGTAAATGAGCTGATCCACACCACAGAAAGTTTATAATTTAACTAAGAAGTTATATACAGTTTGTTTCAAGTCATTTACAAATTATGGATATTAAGGAAAGCAATGAGCACATATTAAGGCAAGATAAAAAAGATATTACAGAGACCACAAATATTTCCAAGATGCAAATGGCCATCTAATTTCCAAAACTGATCAATTCTTTTTCTTGTTCCTACAGCATCTTCTCATCCTACTGTACCTATATTATCTCATTCGCCTCAACAATGGCTCCTCACTCCCTCATCCTTTCCTTTTCTGTAGATGTTCCAAAGTTTGCCCTTCTTATGCTCCCAAAGAGAATTCTGCGAAACTCTTAACTATCTCCTTGAAAACTGTCCCACACTGGAGTAAGGGCAATTGGAGCAAACATGTTAACACTGCATATCAGACTGTTAACCCTTCGCTGTTTTTAGTTCGTAACTGGCCTGGCAAATGACAGAAAATAAGTATTAAATATATCTATATGTCTGATTTTCTTAATAAAACAGTAAGGAAAAAACAAAGGTTTTGGTATTTTTTTAAATAAAATCTGAAACATAAATATATCCAAACTTACCAGAAGAAGTATATATCCTCTTACTATCAGAAGAGAATGTGGATGCTGCAATTCTTCCATTAATCTTCATGCTACCAATCAATTCTTTGGTCTAAGAGTAATTATTTATTAGATGTTAGAAGGCTGTTATCTATTTTCCAGGAAGTATTTGACTCTAACTTTTGTTTATTAATTTTAATCTTATGTGTATAGTTCTTTTGTCTGCATAGATATCTGTGCACATTTGTGCCTGTTGCCCACAGAAGCCAGCAGAGGGCAACGAATCCTCTGGAATTAGAGTTACAGATGGTTGCAAATCAACATGTGAGTGCTGGGAACGGAACCTAGGACCTCTGGAAGAGCAGCCATTGCTCCAGCCCTGACTCTACTTTTATCATTGTCAAAAGTTTTTCCACAACTCCCCACAACTCCCCAAATATCCTAGTGCAAGCCTTTGATCCTATTACTCTGGAGGCACAGATAAGTGGAATTGGAGGCCAGTCAGGGCTATATAGCAAAACCTTGTCTCAAACAAAAAATAAAACAAAAAGAACACGCTGAGTTCAAGAATGTCCTTAAACCTAACCTTAATACCTAACGGAAGAATAAGAAACAACTAAATGTTTCACCTTCATTGACAGCAAATGAGAAAACCCAGCAATGCCACTTATGAGCAGGAAGGATCCATCTGGAGAGACTTCAAATCGCTTCACTGTTTTCTCTTTCAAACCTAAGAAAGGAGATGAAACAATAGATTAAATGACTTTTAAGAAGTCTACCCAAATAAATCTGATTGCATATAACATCAAAAATTACACATTTATTTCAAAATGGTTGGTAAACTTTAGCTTGGTTAGCATTCAACAGTTCAGCTGTGGGCCAGAGAAATCAGGTCTCTAAACAGTTAACAAACCAACTCATTGCTAAATGTAAGCAGTAATACTCTAAAAGGACTACTGTAGTTTGCTATTACACAGCTCATTAATGGAAAGGAAACCCACTGCCATTAGAGATGGCCAAACTATCTGGTTGCCACCTATGATGAATGGGAAAATAATTTTTAATTTTGTACTTTAAAAGCACAAGCTCCTTACTTTCAAGTGTCTTTAAGAATTGATTAGGGCCTCATGGTGTAATTGAGAGTCTCCTAACCCATTTAAAAGAGGACATATCCTTTCATATTGATCCTACCAGAATGCTAAGAGCCAAGTTTTTCATTATAAAGTGATCTAACAGAAAGGACACATAAAAATGGTATAAATGGCTGACTAAAGGGGGGAGGAGGAGGTGACCAGGAGGAAGGAGCAGAACAGACTTCCCACTACCATTCATTTGTAGATACTGGGGGAGGGGGGGTTCAAGTCCAGGATAGCCTTTATCTCAGTAAGTAGCCAAGAATGACTCTGATATGACCCTCAAGTGCAGAAATTATAGGCATGGACCAGACCACCACACCAAGCTATATGCTGGATTTCTAGCTATACCATGCAAACATAATGCCTAGACAAAAAAAATTGATTCAAGCAGCTAAAATACAACTACTAATTAGAACAAAGGTTTTTTTTTTTTAATTTTTTAATGTAGCAAAAAGCATTTACACACAAGAAAGTACTGGTTGAGGCTCCTTTGGACCACTTCTGAGTATGTTATAAGCCCTGAAAGGGTAATGGAAAATAAAATCTGAATCAATTCTGTTTTCATTTTCCAAACAAGCATTTATGACAAGAGTCTACATACAAAAGCTTAGATATCCTAATAAGAAATTTCCCACCTTAATGAAATATCCTAAATTTCTTGAGTTTATTGAGTTAGTATTTTCAAAGGGCTGGCTCAGTGGTAAAGTGCCTTCCTGGCAGGATCAAGGCCATGGGTTAAATCCTCAGCATAGCAAATCGATTTCTCAAGTATGGTACAGCTGTTTCCTTTTGCTTTCTCTTTCTATCCTGAGTCATAAAGATAGACCTCAGGCAATCAGACTGGGGCAGCAAAGTGCACCTTTATCTGCTAAGCAATCTCATAGGGTCTGCTTTGTTTTTCTTTCTTTTGTTTTTATTTTTAATATGTATGAGAGTTTTGCCTACATGCATGTCTATGCACCATGTGTGTGGAGTGCCCTTACAGGCCAGAAAAGGGAGCTGGAACTGGGCTTACAGATGGTTTTGAGCTGTGGGTACTAGAAACTGAAAATATAGTAGCTTTCAAAATAGTTTTCTGTTTCAATATAAGTTGGTTTAGGCTTTTCAACAAAGAGCATCCACTGACCAGGAAATGCACCTGAAGCAGAAACAGATTCAGAGCTACAAAATCCAAACCACAACTTAAAAAGACTCCTCCCTGCTGGGACTTCACAAAGAACCAACTTGGAAAGGAAAAGTAAAGAAAAGTGTCAGGAAACAAGACAGAACTGACTAGAAACACTGAACATAAACATAAATATCTCTAGTTTGCTCGTAGTCACTGCCACCCATTAACAGGAATACAGACACACAAAAAGTACAATAGCAAGACTGCCAGTGACCTATATACTATGCCAACACTGTTGGCTCAAGATATATGTTAACCCAGCCAACATCATTACAATGGCTTTGGTTTCCCAAAGAAATCATGAAAGTGTCACCTATATTTTCAGCTAGTATGAGCAGGACAATACAGAGAAAAAAAATGAGTAAGAGGGTAGGTAAATAAATCATCTGATGAAAACAAACTAGGTTTTGCTTAGTTTGTTCTTTAAAATGCTTTACATAAGTACTTCTCAAAGTGTTTTGTATCAAGTATAAACACCATTTAAAATAAACATTAGAATTAAAGTATCTGATGCCCTATCTATCAGAGAAGTGAAACAACTTATCCAAGGAAGTAGAAGCCAGGTCTTCTATATCCCCAGCTAATGTTCCTTCTACCACCTCACCTACTAACATTAAAACCAAGTATTGGGGTCAGGATGGGGTGAAGAGATGATGACTCACCAGCTAAGGGCACTGGCTGATCTTCCAAAAGACCCAGCTTCAGTTCCCAGCACCCATATGGCGGCTCATAACTCCAGTTTCAGGGAATCAGACACCCTATTCTAGCATCTGCAGCTACCAGGCTATACATGTGGTGTGCAAAGGAGAAAATGCCAATACACATAAAGAAGGGAAGGAAGGGCGGATTTAATTTTAAATAAACAGGAAGGGCTAGAGAGGTTGTTCAGCAGTTAAGAGCACTTGTTCTTGCAGAAGATCCAAGTTCAATTCCCAGCACCTAGTGGAGGAGCACAACCATGTATATCACTCCAGTTCCAGGGAATCCAACATCTTCTGACCTCTGCAGGCACCAGGTATGTAAAAAGTGCAAGACATATAGGCAGGCAAAACTCATATATGTATAAAACAAAAATATTAAAAAATTAAAAAAACAAAAAAATTAAAAAATAAAGTATCAGGGTCTAAGGTTTAGCCCAACAATAAAATCTTAGCCTATAAGCAAAAAAGCCTAGGTTTGGCCTCCAACACACAAAAAATATAAATAACAAAGAAAGAAAAACCAATTAACAAGGACAAATAAAGCCAAGCAATAGCATCTGTGGTCTAGAAGAAATGTATACTTATAAATTATGAACCTATTCTAAGTGCTTAATTAAAGAGTCAGTTCACTAGCTTCATTCAAGTTTATTTCCTCAACACAAGACAATTGTGAAATACTATTAACTGAACAAACTCTTTTAAAAACTTTTACTTTTAAAAATACTGTGAAGAGTGTGATGGCATGCTGGGTGTGTTGGTACATGCCTTAATCCCAGGATTTGGGAGGCAGAGGGCAGGTGAATCTATGAATCTGAGGGCAATCGGGGATATACAGTGAGACCCTGTGCATGCACACATCTGGGATTAAAAGCAGTAGTTATAAATACTGGTAAATTCAGGCTGAAAGAAGGGGTAAAATAAGGATGATCGACACTGTGTTCAATAGAAATCTTACCTCTCACTTGATGTACAGGAACTAACTTTCCAGCTAGCATATCATAGACATAAAGAACCTTGCTGTGCACACTTGTGGCTAAAAGCTCTTCTCCATTAGCACTGAAACAAGCCTTAAAGATTGGAAACTTTTCCAAATAGATGCTCTGGATTTTTGGGTTTGTTTTGCCATCTACCTGTGAGAAAATACAAATGTTTTCTTTATTTCCACAGACCCTGTATTCTGGTACTAAACACTTTCCACTACAAAACTTAATATAGAAATTCATACCTGAAATAGTGAAATAGCATTATCTACCCCAGAGACCATCACCACCTGTGCGCCAGGATGGAACTGCACTGATGAGATCCGAGCAGTGGTAGGCCGTTCAGCATTGGCAGGACGGCAGTTCTTCATCTGTGGAAATACAAAGTTGGAATTTTATCAAGTCAACTGGGTTAGCTTCGTTTTTAGTAGAGGTTCTCAACTTGTGAGCCATGACCCTTGTGGGGCAAACCACTCTTTGATGGGGTCACATACCAGATATCCTGCATATCAGATATTTACAATTCATAACAGTAGCAAAATTACAGTCATGAAGTATCAAGAAAATAATTTTAAGGTGGGGGTCACCACAACACAAGTAACTGAATTAAGGGGTCACAGCATTAGGAAGGTTGAGACCCAGTTTTAAAGAAAGAAGGAAAAAAACATTGTTTATAATACAGAACCGAACAGTGCCCAGGACCATGGGTCTGGCATCAGTTAGCGAGTCAACTTTACTACACAAGAATTCATCTGCACCATCTCTGAAGTGAAAGATTAAGTCACTTAGGTCCTTTTGCTAAGCTCTGAACATGAAATGTCCTCCACGGGCTCATGCATTGAAGACTAGATCCAAAGCAGTTAGCGGGGTAATTTTTTTTAAAAATATTTATTATGTATACAATAGTCTGTCTGTGTGTATGTCTGCAGTCCAGAAGAGGGCACCAGATCTCATTACAGATGGTTGTGGTTGCCGGGAATTGAACTCAGGACCTTTGGAAGATCAAGTAATGCTCTTAACCACTGAGCCATGTCTCCTGCCTGTGAGGTAATTTTGAAAGGTGCTGGAAACTTTGGAAGAGAGGCCTAACTTCAGGGAAGGTCACTGGGGGAATGTCCCTGAGAATATGCTATTCCCTGACCTCCTGGGCCTCCTCTCTTCTGCTTCCTGGGCACTAGGAGGTAACCAACTTAACTCCTCTATGCCTTGAACATGATAAACATGCCAGCAGACCATAGACTCAAGTCCTGAGAGCCAAACATGATGCACACCTTAGATCCCAGCAGAAGCAAGTGGATCACTGAGTTTGAGGCCGGCCTGGTCTAGAGAGGTAACTTTAGAACAGCTAGGGCTACACAGGGCAACCCTATTTGGGGGAGGGGGGAACAAGGAAAAAAAAGTCTGAAACTGAATCAAAGTAAATCTTTCTTCTTTATAAGATGTTCTGTCAGATATTCTGTCACAGTACTCAATAGTCTGATACACGTTTCTACAAGTGAAGTATAAACTTACTAAGCATTTTTTGAGTACTAGTATGTAGTAGTGTCCCAAATATGTATCAATTTTGGTTTAGAGACTGGCAATTAAAGAGAAATTTTACTTAAAATGCTTGTTTTGATATAAGTGCAACAGGCTCTATGTTACTGTCTAGACAGTCTACAGTTCATAATGACTACTATCTTCCCCTTACGACACAGGTGGTTAGTTTAAAATGATGGTGATCTACTACATCACTTGAACTATTCTAGCTGTTGCTTTTATTTTTATAGGTGTATACACACACACATTAAAACTTCAATTAGGAACAAAGTCAGCATTGCCTGTGTTCAGAATCACCGAAATTAAACTTTGTTACTTTTTTTTGCAGCTTCATCCATTTCTCATTTTTATTTATTATTGTTATTGTGTATGTAAATCATGTGTGAGCACAGGCATGTGTACAACAGTACAAGTGCGGAGGTCAGAGACACAAGAAGTGTCTTTACAGTAGAAGTGCTTCAACTTCAAGGAGCAGAACAGTAGGGAGGGGAAGACAAGCATCAATCTTGCCTAACTGTAACTTATCATACTACTACTTATCACTGCCCCATCTTCATAAACACAAAACTTTATAGAAAGGAAAATTTGTATTAAACAGGTCTGTTATATTTGACAGATACTTAGCTGAAGCACTGTGCTGGAGAAGCACTTGGTTACTACAGTTAATGAATCAGACATGGTGCAAGTAACAAAGCAATGGAGGTGTCTTTCCAAAGTGCAATTTGGGAAGAAACAAGAACACAGCTGGCCACTAGCAATGCCTAAGGAAGGCACAGACAAAAGAAAGGAAGGTACAGGGTTTAAAGGCAACAAAGAATCCAGTATGTTTAAGAAACACAAAGGCATGGGTGGGCCTGAATAACAAGATAAAGGAGATCTGAGATGAAGCTAATGCTGTGGGCATAAGAAAGACCACGAAGGACACTGGAGACTATGATAAGAAACACAAGAGAGTTTAAAAAGTAGGTAAAAGTGATATGACCAGAAGCTGTTTTTAAAAGCTCCCTCTAGGGGCTGGGGAAATGGCTCAGTGGTTAAGAATACACAGTACTCCTGCAGACGATCCAAATTCAAATCTAAGATCCAGCACCCATATCAAACAGCTCATAGCCACCTATAACTCCAGCTCCAATGATGGAATGCCCTCTTCTGGTGGGACTCCTTAGGTACCTGCTCTCCCATGTACATTAACCAAGTAAGTAAATAAAAGCTCCCTCTAGTATTACTATATCAAGAATAGTTCACAGGGTGAGGTACAGCGGATGTGGAGAGCACAGTCATGTTACCACTGAAGCAGGCTGATTGAGATGGCATCAACAAGAGATTACTGCCAATGGAAATGAAACCAAACAGGATCCCTAGAAGAACTTAAGTAGGACATACTTAAGGAGTGTTCCACCATTTCTGCAAAAGAAAAATCTAGCAAATATTTATTAAAGCAAAATGACAACCAAAACACTAGCCCCACATACAAGCAGCATCCATCCGTGCACAACTTAGGAAGCAGAATGGATTTCACAGGTCAGTAACTGGATAGGTCCAATCTCAACAACTCTCACCTTCAAAATTCCTCTTGGAAGAGAAGTGGATGTGGATATGAAATTCCCAGTCCTTTGCAACAAATCATCTTCATCTTCTTCACTTTCACTTTCATCTAAGTTAAATAAATAAACCCACAAGGCTAACCTTTAGAATCAAGCAGAAGACCATTTCCTAACCCAAACTTTATATCCAAATCTAACGCCCACCCTAGCTTCACAACTTCAACTTCTTGAGCTGAAAATGGTAAATTCAAAACACAATAAAAGAAAAAAGATGACACAGCACTTTATATATATATATAGTTAAAATTAAAGCTTGACTGGGAAGAAAATACACACAGATGGTTAGTAAGATGAAAGGAGATCAAGTTTAAATAAAGCCAGTGTTTCACTTAAAAAGGGTGACTCACAATCATAGCAAAATTAGCAACAGGGTAGACAGACATATAGCTTAACATTACACATGAAAAGGAAAGATAAATGCCAGTCAACTGTGTATAAGCATCTCAATGAAGAATAACAGAATGGTCAAGTGGGTAAAGGCACTTGCCATCAAGCCTAACAACCAGTTTGACACCCAGGACCCACTGGTGGAAAGAGAAAACTGGCTGCCACCAGCCATCTGAGTTCAGGGCCAGCATAAGCTACATGAGACTCTGTCCCCAATAAAACAAAACAAAAAACCACATGGAAATTCTAGAACTAAAAAACACAGTAATTAAAATTTAGCCTCTGAATGTTTTTAACAGTGTCCCAACATTAACTGACAGATCCAAAAACATCCAGACTATAATACAGGAAAAATACAAATGGCCTGAGTCTTTAAATCCCAGTACTCCAGAGGTGGAGGCAATATCTCTGTAAGCTCAAGGCCAGCTTGCAACTATACAGCTCACTCAGAGATACCGACAAAATCCTGTCTGAAGCATGCATGAGTATCATGTTTCATTTCCAGATGAAACCAATAAAAAGATATTAAGAGCTTCCTAAATAACTGTGAGGCTACATAACTGGTTTTAAATGTTAATTCTAAATTTAATAACCATGCACACAAATCAGATCTTGACGAAGCCACCTGTACTTACAATATCTAAACTCAGAAGGTCTAAATAAGAAAATATTTAATAACACAAGCTAATCTTAAAACTTGCAGTTTTTTTTATGTTATCATCTGGGCTTGATCTAACATCTGCTCCACTGACAGGCATCCCATTTCTGTTCAACCGCTAGATTAGTTACAGGTGTCTTCAGAAGGGGCTCTGAACCAAGTATTACTCATTTTCCTTAATCCTATGTCATAAAATACAGTCCTGTAAAGACAGAAACAATCCATTCACCCTCTATCTTCCTCACAGGAGGTAAGACACCAAGGCTGACTACCCTGGTCTGAAAGGCTTAGATCAGAGATGCTCTGGAACAGACTCAGAGTACCTGCATGTATGTGATAAGGTGACTCAGGAATGACCCAATTGCTAAACATGAACCTTTTATATGTTGCC
Source organism: Ellobius talpinus (assembly GCA_001685095.1). Taxonomy (NCBI): domain Eukaryota; kingdom Metazoa; phylum Chordata; class Mammalia; order Rodentia; family Cricetidae; genus Ellobius; species Ellobius talpinus. The sequence continues at coordinate 5,192 of LOJH01014189.1, read as the reverse complement.
TGAAGATGATTTAAATGATACTTCTGATAACTGGGAGCATAAAACAGTTTCATAATGTAGAATTTCTCATTCCTGGCTTCAAAAAGCCGGTGCTCCAGAAGTTTCAGACTTGAAAGCTCCAAAAATTTCAGATTCTAAAACATTTCAAGTATCAGACTAGGGACACTCAACCTGATTAAATAAGCCTATGCTTATCAAAAACAGTCTTCCCTCAGAGAATGTCAGACTGGAAAGTCAACAAAAAGGAGGGAAGTTTATTTAAAACACTACATTTTAAAGTCTGGGGAAATAACAATAAAAACAAAGCAAAGAAAGAGACGTACTAGCTTACAGACATCAACACTCACCATCTGAAGATTTTCTCCGCTTGTGCCCAGGCTCTGCCCAATCAGGTACTCCTCCCATGGCATGCTGGAATCTGAGAGAAAAAACAAAAATGGTGTGATAACTCTGCTCAGTGTTCAGACTCTATATAGATCTTGGCACCCTTTAGAGTACATACAGAATCTGTTCCAAAATTAGTATCTTTATTCACACAGAATGGTCCCAAGCTCTCAGTATTGGAAACCCAGAAACCTCTGCCCACCAAAACCAACACTGGATACGGTGTACCTCAACGTATATTTGTTAACTTTACATCCAAGTATATGACTATCCTGTTTGCTCGTATCAGTTCATCCTAAATTTTTGGAACCATGTAGTTTATTTTTGGTTATAAACCAATGCCAGAATATAGAGATACATGAAGAACATGTCTGAAAGGAATATGTCTGAAAATAACTAGATATACAAAATTTCATCATTCTCATTCAGGCCCAATGACACAGGCCTGTAGTCATAAATGCATGGAAGGCTAGAGGAAGAGGATATTAAGTTTGAAACCTGCCAGCACAGCAGAAGGAATTAAAGGGGCTGTCTTGGTCAATGCAGGAAGATCCTGTATCAAAATAAAGGGGAAGAAGAACAGGAATACAGCAGTATAGCGCTTACCTAGCAAACCCTCAAGTTTCAATCCCCATGACTTCTATAAAACACTAAGTAGATCCCAGAGAACCTAGACAACAAAGAGGACCCTAAAAGAGACACACATGGATCTAATCTACATGGGAAATAGAAAAAGACAAGATCTCCTGAGAAAACTGGGAGCACGGGGATCGTGAGTGAGAGTAGAAGGGGAGGGGAGAGGCTAGGAGGGTAGCAGAGAAAAATATATAACTCAATAAAAGCAACCACACAAAGACCCTGTCGCACAAAGACAAAATTTAAAATGAATAAAAAAGCAATATATTTAAAATTTTATTCTTAAAGTTCTAATATGCAGAGCCCTGAGCTCAATTCTCCAGTACCACATAAAAACAGGTGTAATGCCATACACCTACAATCCCATCACTTGGAAAACAGAGGCAGAAGGATCGAAGTTCAAGATCATCTTCAGCTATACAGTGAGTCTGAGACCAGTCTGGGCTGTAAGAGCCTGGGGTGGGCGATCATTTGAGCTGGCTATCAGAAGTAATGGTACTCACCACCAAGCCTAACGACCTAAATGCAATCCCTGGAACCCATACGGAGGAAAGAGAGAACTGACTCAGGAAGCTATCTGCTGATCTCTCACACACAGTAAGAATTATTTTTTAAGGCTGGAGAGATGGCTCAGTGGTCAAGGGCACTGCCTGCTTTTCCAAAGGTCCTGAGTTCAAGTCCCAGCAAACACAAGGTGGCTCACAACCATCTGTAATGAGATCTGGTGCCCTCTTCTGGCCTGCAGGCATACATGCAGACAGAATACTGAGAATACTGTAGGCATAATAAATAAATCTTAAAAAAAAGAATTATTTTTTAAATAGAAAAAGTAGCGAAACCAGTATCATGTTTAAAAAAAAAGGAATACTAAATATGCTGGTTTAGATTATTAGTCAAGAGAACTTAATATTGACTAGTCAGTTACTAGTTTCTTAGACATGACACTAAACACACAGGAAAATCTTAATCTATGGTGACTGATCACACTGAGGAATCCAGGTGTTAAGTGTAGAATTATCCATATCTAACTCTCAGACAGATCCTGAAAATACAAATACTCAAATAAAGCTAAATAGGATAAAAGGTCCTTCTGTTGTTTTTTTTAATTGAACCCAATGATAATAGATACTTATATTTTTGTAATTTTTCATATTCCCAAGAAAGGCAAGCATAGTAGTGCTTACCAGTAACTCCAGTACAGTAGGCGAGGGCAGGAGAAGCTAATCTTGAGGTTAGACGGCTATTGGCTGAAGGAGCGGAAGGAGCTCCTGCAACAGATACTTACTCCTCTTTAAGTCTCTTTTGAAGCTTATCTTTTGAGAGTTTACTTTCGCTGGCATTTTTCATAATTTCTTTCCGAAACCGATTGTTCACCATGTCAACTCTACGAAGCACAGAACAAGCATATTGTTAATGATTTGCAAAGAACCATAATAAAATGATGCTGCCTTTAGTATTCTGAAGAAACATTTACTAAACAGCGAAGTTAAAGACTGCAAGACATGGTGTGTTTCAAATACCTCCATTTGGTGTGTTGTCCATTCTTCCTCCTGAGTCTCTCATATGCTCTGGAGAGCTAATATTTAAGTAAACTCATCCCGAATTATCTAGACACACTTTGGATCACTCTCCAAAATATCCGCAAACCATCAAATACTGCCTGTACTTTATAGGCAAACAACATTCTAATAAAGGGCATTTTACTGTTAAAAAAAAAACAAAAATAAAATTTGAAAAGACTCAAAGATCTGACTATCTGAAACTTGAAAGTCTCTGTGCTTAAGAAAGATGAAAGAAAACATGCTGTAAGTATGACATGGAGGCTCAAGAGGAAGGAATAAAGCTCAACAGCAAAGTATATGCTCAGCATGCACAGACCCTGGGTTCAACCTCTAGCAAATAAAAGTTTTAAATTCTTAGTACGTAAGAAATCTGAGACACTAAGATCTCTAAAAAACAAAAATAATAAAGAACATGTATAATACACATAACTATATCAATTTCCCTCAAACAATTTCAGTAGGGTTATTTTCCTATTATCAAACTAAGAAAGTGTGCAAAACAACACTCACTGATCATTAAAATAAAACAAACAAAAAGACCCTGAAATCCACACTTTACATGAGGAAAATGATCCTTTATGCAGTCTGGCAGTATTTACCGATAACCTTAAAATACATGTAGTCTCTGCTCAAAGAGTACTACCCTCAAAAAAATCTTTAAGAAATTAATTAGAAACACAAACGCTTTTTTCATGAAGATGTTTATGTCAGCATTCTTACAGTGAAAAATAGAAAATTCATTTTTATTTGATTCATACAAGGGACAACACAGCCACTTAAAGCGCTCCATAAAGGTCTTTTTCAAAAGTGAGGTGCAATGCTTCAAATAGCACTTTAGATGGTAAAAAGTGAAACTACTAAACTGAGTAGGCAGTATGCGCTCATATAACAGTGTGCTACCTTTAGGTGAAGTCTTCACTGAGTTTTAGGCACCAAGCTAAAAATTCTATATGCATAATTTAATCCAAATGGCCTTCTGCTTCAGTCACTATTCTGACACTCATTTTACAAATGGAGCAGTAGATTCCAAACTTGTCCGTGGTAGTCCGGAACCATCCCATCCCATTACGAAGGCAAGCTAAGCTCTAACTCCACTGACTATCCGGCACACAGAGAACGGGAAAGACTATCAATGTAACAGCGCCTTTCTCTCAGATACACAATTACCAACCACCTTTTTTCCTGTGCTTCCAAATGTTCTTTCATTCTTCATATAATCATACTTTTCAAGACAGTACTTTGTAAAAATCTACAAGTTAACTCTTAAAGTGTCCAGAGAGGTTCTGAAAGAAATGGGTAACTTACATTTCCTCATCTTCATCATCTTCATCCACCCAAACTGGCTTCTTCTGAGGAGGAAGATTATCTTTTGCTTCATCTTCCACTTCAGAGTCATCCGAGCTTCCTTGCTGTTGACCCTACGGAGACACACCATCTTCAAGTCACTGCGATTTTCCTACGGGGTGGTGGCAGACACCCCACCTTCGACTTAAGACTGCTTGTAGAATGTCTGCTCTCCTGGTCTGCTGATGAAATAATGCAAATAGACCATAGCACACGCTGAAGACAGGGAGGATCAGAACCACGGTGGGGGGGAAGCAAGAGAGACAGGATGGAATGGCCACGGAGAGACAAGCACACTGGAAGGAAAAGACCACAATAGACCAGGGAAAAAGGTAAGTAAGTGGGCAGGGAAAGAATAAACATCTCAGCTTCAACGGTTGCAGAACCCAGGTCGTCTGGAATCCATCTCTCCCATCCTAAGGAGGATCTCTTGTTCTGTGTGCTCGGTCTCAACCTCCTCAGAACTTTATACCACACTCAACCCTAACCTAACCCCCGCCCCCCCAAAAAATAAAATCCCCTGGAAATGAGCTGAGTTCATTCCATTGTCCAAGGAGTCAACAACAGTATCCACCTTCACTAAAATCCACCAAGGACTCCTTTCTGATACAGGCCTGTCACACAACTCAGAAAGTAATTATTCTCCATCCTCCCATTGAAGCCCCCCCACAAAAGCTAAGCTTAATTCAACAAATGCTGACATTGAGGCATTTTGCCACCCTATCTAAAAGACGCCTCTACATAAATTTAATTCCCTTTCCCAAATGTTTTAGTTTTCCTCTCCACCAACATACTCTAACTTTACTTGTCGGCTCCTTCATCTCGTTTTTCTACTACTACTAACACAAGCTGTAAGAGAGCAGGGGGTTTGGTTGGATTTCTCCATTGCTGTATCTCCCTCCAGCGCCTAGAATACCTTAGACGACGGGCCAGGTATAGAACATTAGCGATGACAGTACAAAATTTATCAATCACGAAGGATCTGTAATTACTACCAAGAGTAAGCATCCAAAAAAGAAAATTAGAGACGAAATACACCGATCATTCCCAAAAGCTGGGCGGTGTGCATCACACGAGGAAATTATTAAAACGCAGCTTTACGCCTTCTGCCCACGTATTGGCTCCATCCACGAAACGGAATCGCGACAGCTGATCCAACGGCCACCCGTGAGGTTCCAGCAGACGGTATGAGAACGCGAAGCTCCCGACTCCAGCGTGCAGGAGGCCTCGCAGACCAAGCCAGCGGTTGAGCGCCTGCTGGCTGGG
>LOJH01014188.1:0-24292 GCA_001685095.1 Ellobius talpinus | reverse complement strand
TGCACCACCACCACCCAGCTGCTACTTTCAATCTTTTACATATTATATTCATTATGCTAGGACCATTTGTTAAAGATGCTTTCCTTTTTTTCCATTGTACTCTTTTGGCTTCATTGCCAAAAATCAAGTTTTCATAGGTGTGTGAAATAACATCAGGGTCTTTGACTCAATTCCTTTGATTCATGTATCTGTTTTTATGCCAATCCCAAGCTGTTTTTTTATTACTATAGCTCTATAGTACAGTTTGAAATCAGGGATCGTGATGCCTCCAGAAGTTCCTTTATTGTACAGGATTGGTTTAGCTATACTGCGTTTTATTTTATTTTATTTTTCCATATGAAGTCTAATATTGTTCTTTTAAAGTCTGTGAAGAATTGTGTTGGAATTTTGATGAGGATTGCATTGAATAAGTAGATTGCTTTTGGTAAGATGGCCACATTATGTTGATCCTACCTACCTAAGAGCATGGGAGATCGTTCCATTTTCTGATATCTTCTTCAATTTCTTTCTTCATAGGCTTAAAGTTGTTGTCATACAGACCTTTCACTTCTTTAGATAGTGTTACCCCAAGATATTTTATGTTATTTGTGGCTGTTGTAAGGGTGATGTTTCTCTGATTTTTTTCTCACCCCCTTTATCATCTGTATATAGAAAGACAAACATTGTATGTACTCATTCGTAAGTGAATGTTAGATGCAAAGCAAAGGATAACCAGACTACAGTCTACAGTTCCAGAGAAGCTAGGGAACAAAGAAGACACCAAAAGTGACACACGGATCACCCAGGGAAGGGGAATTAGAAGAGATCTCCTGGGTAAACGGGTCAAGGTGGGGTTTGAAAAGGGAAAGGGATAAGAGATGAGAAGATGATGGCATGGGATGGTCATGCCATCATGGGGGAGAGGGATGGAGAGGGAGAGCAATGAAAGAGAGATCTTGATGGAGAGCCACTCTGGGGTTAAGGAGAAGGCTGGTGCTAGAGAAATTCCCAAGAATACACAGGATGATCCCAGGCAAGACTTTTAGCATCAGAGGAGAGAGAGTCCAAAGTGGCCTTCACCTGTTATCAGATTGGTAAATACCCCAATTATTATCATAGAGCCATCATCCAGCTGATGGAACCAGATGCAGAGATCCACAACCAAGTACCAGATCATGCTCCAGGAATCCAATAAAAGAGAGGGAAGAGTTAATATATAAGCAAGGGAGGTCAAGATCATGTTGGAGAAATCTACTGAGACAGCTGAACCAAGCTTGTGGAAACTCATGATCTCTAGACCAACAGCTGTGGATCCTTCTTGTAACTAAACTAGGCTCTCCATATTTGTGGGACAGTGGTGAAACTTGGAGTATCTGTGAGACACCTGGTATACATCCCCATTGTATGTGCTGGCTTATGGCTTATTGGAGCCCATTCCCTATGGTGGGATGCCATGCTCAACCTTAATGCAGGTGGAGGGGCTTGGCCCTGCTCCAACTTAACGTGTCAGACTTTGTTGACTTCCCATGGGAGCCCTTACCTGTTGGAAAGAGTGGATGGGGGATGGGTTGGGGAGGAGGCTGGAATGGATGAGGGTTGGAGAAAAGAACCACAGATGGAATGTTAAATGAAATTTTAAAAAAATTAAAAAAAAGAAATGGAGTCTTTGAGAAGTGAATATGTCATGAAGACAGAATTCATGGGCTAAAGGTCTTTAGAAAAACTTGGCAGAGCAACAATCCTGTCTGCCATAGGGCATTTCATGAAATGCAGCATGGCCATCACCGGGCATTGAGCCTGTGGATGCCTTGGCCTTGCTCTTCTGCCTCCATTAGACACAAAATTCTATCACTTATGAGACACCCAGTCTAACATATTTTACTGCAACTATAGGATTTGAAGATGACAAGACCCATGTGTGATTTTCCACCCAGACATGAATCTTTTTCTCAAAAGAGAAACAGTACTTAAAGTGGAATTTCCTTCTGAGATACAGTGATTATTCTTTATTTGAGGATACAGTGATAGATAGATGTTCCACTAGACGTTAGGGATTTTGAAAGTTTAGTAATGGAAATTTTATTCCAATATTTATTTTAAATTATGGAATAAATAGATGTATACACCTTTCTGGGATTGATAGCTGTGGCTGATGAATAGAACTCCAGTCCTTTTCCTTCTATACCATGTTCTTCACCTCCTGAGGTATCTTCAGAGTCCTTAAAGACTTTCTTATGATTAATATCACATGTCACTCTTTGAAATCTCTAAACTTCAGAATTGATGTAGAGAAAGCTGGTGATATGATATTTAAACAGCTTCTGAAGTTAAAAGATCGAAAGCTAAAAGATGAAGTAAGAAACATAATCCAGATAGGGCTAACGGAAAAAACGATAGATACTCGTGTGCGGGCAGGAAACAACGTTGCACCAAAACTGCAAGTTTCTCCAGTGAAAAGCAAGAAGGGGCATAATGAGCCTGGAAAGAAACAGATGCCAAGTGAGGAAGGGCCACTTTGTCACACCAGAAACCTGAGTCTTTTCTAAGTTCCCTGGGCAATCCTGACATGAGGCTGCTTGTCTGCCATGAAGCTGATCTCCATACTGGAATAATTCACTTGCCACCATCCTTTCCCTTTCTCTTCATGATCTTTCCAGTAGTTGAGAAGAATATAGTTTGTCTCCTATGGGATTTTCTTTTAAACGCTGACAAGATTGTTTGCGTAGTTACCTCTCTGTTGTTGAAATTAAATGAGCAAGACAACTTATGGAAGAAAGGGTTTATTTTGGCTTAGGGTCTGTCATGGCAAGGAAGCACGATCTTGAAGGCCAGGCTAGCTGAGATCTCCCACCTTCCACTGCAAGAATGAAACAGAGTGAACGAGAAATGGTGCATCAGAATCTTAAAGCCCACTCCCACTCAGTGATGTGCTTCCTAAACCAAGGCAGCACCATCTATGCTTCCCCAACAGCTCTCCCAACTGGAATCAAGCCAAATACCTCAACCTGTTGGGAGCATGTCTTATATATTTGCTTTCTGCTGCCTAGTGCATGCCATCCTGTCTATACAGTACATACTCAGTCATGATTCGGGGAATTCACTCACAGGATAGTTTTTAAAAATCCCCATAGCAGAACAAGATTATTGTTTTTAATATCCAGGTAATTTAATTTACCTACCTTGGTTACTACTAGCAAATTTTATGTCTAAGGTCATTGAGAATCCATACTGACAACTTTACCTCCACAACAAATGGCAATATGTCTAAACCGTGTTCTATTCTAGATTTTAAGCATGTTGGGCAGTTGGGAATGAACACACAGCTCACTTGCTCACCTGTGATTTGTACAAAAAGCATATGTTTTATCTAGGTTCTGAGCAATTAATTTTTTGGAAGGTTTGATTAGCTAAATCAAGCTTGCATAAAATGGAATATGGAAATGTAAAAAACTGTCAGATTCCATTTTTTTAAGATAAGGGAGAAAACTGCCAAATATGATCCATTTGCTCAAATATGAGTTATTGAGTATTAATGGCTTGGCCACTGGGAGGTTTTATTTAATTAGTTTCATAGTTATTAAACAAGGTAAGAACAATTATCACTACTCTTATCCCAGCAGTGAGGCTGCTGAAGAGGAGCTCAATTTGTGTTCAAAATATGATTTGAATGGATTCTAGGAGTTGGGCACTTTGAACATTATTATCATTGCAATGATCATCATGAAGCAAGCAAACCAACAAGGATGAAAACAGGAGATGTTTTCAGACCATATGTGCTTCTGTCAATAGCCTTGCTGGAGAATTGCTCTATGCCCAGGTTAATGCACATTGGTTCCTTGCCAATATAATCTGCAGTGGGATGGCAAAGTCATAGGGGTGGACTTTGATCATATTTAATATGTCCTAGCTATTTCATTTCTATAAACATTTATTCTGTTTTCTATACAAACAATGAATATATGGTTACTCACTATGGATATCGACTGTTTTGATAGATAATAAATAGGTGTTTGAATTGACAAATAAAATATTATATATAACATGTATATAGAGTACATAATATACATACTATATATATACTGTTATGCAATAATATAGACACACATATATCACACACACATATAAATTTTTCTTACACAGTGTTCATAAGTATTATCTGTTCTGTGTGGAGGTGTTTAATTTTCATTTTCATGTAGGTGATGTAATTAATAGAAACAATCTGATATCTAGTTTGGTAAACTGGTATTCTCAGAAAGAATGGTAAAAGTAGGCATTTCTTCCTCAAAAATCTCTCCAGACCTTTGTCATTATAAATTCAAACATAAATACTTCTTTAAGTTTTGGAATAATCTTGGTAGTAATGTATGTGCCAAAGGAAAAAAAAAACTAGCTATTTCTGATTGCCTGTTTGTATGGTTGTATTGAACTGGATATATTATTGGATTTTTTTTTACTTAAATTTTTGAGACACATAGAATCGAAATCAAGAGGGATGTCAAATCCAAAATCCCCTCTTGCCTAGTATGCTAGCAGATGATAAAATTTGATTCATATATAAAGACTACTTTTATTTATCAATTTATATTTTGGGGTAGTTTGTGATTCTAAGTTATATATCTCCACACACACAGACACTCATGTGAATAGTATCTTCCTTTCAGAACACTTCCTTAATATGTGTTTGTGTGAGCACACAGGCCAGAGGTCAATGCTGAGTATCTGCCCCAGTTGCTCTCTGCCATAATTTTGGAGACAGGGTCGTTTGATGAAAATGGAGTTCGGTGGTTTGTCTGAATTTGCTGGCTGATTAGTCCCATGATTTTTCCTGACTTTCCAATACATTCAGATTGTGGGTACATGTCACCAAGCCTGACTTTTTTCCTGGGTGTTGGAGATCCAAACTTCAATCTCCATGATTACACAGCAGGCGGTTTACCAACTAAGCTTTCTCCCAAATCCAGAAAAGGATGTTTAATATTCAAAGGGGACCTATAGAGACACCTTGTCTTCTCCACATTCTATAGTTTATGTTAGAATTCATCCTGGCCTCACACAGTATAATGGTAATGGTATGTACCATACTGAATCATCCTTTAGTGTTGAATCTTCATGTATTACCAGTGGTCACTGGGGTAAGTCAACTATACCAGAAAAAGTAAGACAAGAGCCTTCAAGAAGAATGAACAATAAGAAGGAAACAAAATGTACCCTGTAACCTTTTTACAAATTTTTCTTTGGGTAAATGACTTTTCTTCTTACAAATTCCTTTTGCTTTTCATTTCCTTTAATAATAACTTCTTATTCTAATTAACTCACAGGGGAAAGCAGTGCCCAGCTAGTGTAAGGAGCCATTCCAACTCTTGTTTCATCCCTAACTCTCCCTGGAAATTCTCGGCACTTAGACTGGTCATTCTGAAGCCATGGAGCTTTATTTGGGATTTTGTTTTGTACTATCAGTTATCTTTTTATTTCCTTGTGTTCAAAATTGCACATTTATACATCAGGAAAGGAGGAAAAGCTATGATCAAGGAGAACTAGGAAACACTGGCTTCTGAACTAGAGCCTTTCAAGTTTGAACGGACATTCTTGCATCTTGACAACTCTATAATGGTTGTGAGAATTAGCTCTTTCAAACTGCTTCTATTTGAATTGGCCACAGTACCCCGAAGTCAGTCTGGGTGTCAACATGATGGCAACTTTACATAATTTTAGCATTAAGATCAGAGATTTGAATAAAACATATTACCTTCCTTTTAAATTTTTTAAAGGTATTATTTTTATTGTGGGTGTGGGTGTGTGCATGTGTATGTGACTATACGCACATACATACACACATGTGTGGTGGCACATATGTGTTCATACAACAATTTTGTGTAGTGATCAGAAGACAAGTTTCTCTTTCCACCACCTTGTGTTCTGATGATGAAATTCCAGTCTTCTGGCTTACAGAACAAGCACTTTTAAGTATTTAACCATTTCACTGGCCAAGAGACATGTTACATTCCATATTGTAATAGGCTTAATCCAATCAGGTATAAATTAGAAACAGAAGCCTTTCTATGTTGCAGGAAGTGGCCGCTTGTTTGTTCCCGGCTACCCAGACCACAAAATAATCACTCAGAAACTAAATTATTTAAGTCACTGATTGGCCAATCACTCAAGCGTATTGCTAGCTTGCTCTTAAATCTTTGGTTAACCTATTTTTACTGATATGTGTATTGCCACCTGGCTGAAGCTTTCCAGCAAGGTCTCAGTGTGTCTGTCCTTGGCAGCAGCTACATGACTTCTCCCAATGCCACCTTTTTTTCTCCCAGCATTCAGTTTAGTTTTCCATTCCTAGTTCTGCTCTGCCCTATCACAGGACAAGGAAGCTTCTTTATTCATTAGCCAACAAAAGCAACACATAGATAGAAGGACTTCCCACACCATTTCTAGGAAATAATTTGCCCCCCAGAATATCTAGCCTTTAAGCCACAGACAGTGCTATCCCTGGCTCTCCAGTCTATCTGCCTGCCAGATGGATGCCAATGGTCCAAACTCCATAACTGTGTAAGCTAATTTATCAAATGAACATACGGTTTCTGCATCTCTGTGACTAAGGACTGATATGTTGGTCCCATGATTATGGTATATTATGAAACCATCCTCCTTATTTACTCCTCTAGTACTAAGGCCTTTACTAGTTTAGGATTACATTAGTTGGTATGTCTGTATAGAACAGAGTGATATATATATATATATATACACACATACATACACACACACATATATATATTATTATATGCTATCAACATTCAGGGTTGTGTGCCCTATTACTATGCCTGCCTATCAACCTCACCCAGGAAGACATCATCTCAATGGACCAGGGACTATGATCTGCTGGAGACACATATCTTGAAATCATCCATCCTTGATATTCAGGTAAGCTTATATGAGCTAAATTTTGTGGGTTTTTTTTCCTTTCAAATAACATAACGAAAGTAGTATATTTGTGCTCCCACCTGAGACTGTCTGAGATGAAATTTCATCTTTTCAGAACAGGGCAAGATGTCTAAGTCTTGGAAGCTTGAGACAAGTTTGTCTTTGCCAGTTGTGTGCAGGTTCTGAACACGCAGCTTTGGAAATCTAGACACAATGATGCTTTCCTACAGACGAGGAATGGGATAATTTTCAGGTGTTTTGAAGTAACTATTGGTTTTCTAGGGCATTTGGTAAAGAATGAGAGCTCCCTGAGTACGAAGTGGGACATGTTCAAAAAACCCATTAAGGATCAAGAAGTGAAAACATTTGAAGCTTCATATAGCCTCCAGTGGGTTACCTGTTCTACTTCTTTTAAAATAAATAGAAGAGAAATTGATTTTATCAAGGCCAAATTCTTACTTCATACATTTATGACCTGCTTTAGTAGTGCTTTGCTGACTTCCAGACACTATGTCTTTTCACGTAAGACAATTAATGGTGATCTCAAGATTCATTTTCCTTCATGGAAAAAAGAAAGAGAAGGACACAGAGGAACTCAGGCCTGAAAGTAATGTCTGAAGACATTGTTGATTTTCTTAACTATGCATGGGGAGATATCCTGTAGATATATTTTCTTTACTTTTTGAAAAAAATATTTTCTCATTTTACATACCAATCCCAGTTCCCTCTTCCTCTCCTCCTCCTGCTTCCCCCACTTTTGAACCACCTCACCCCACATCAACTACTCAGAGAGGGTAAGGTTTCCCATGGGAAATCAACAAAATCTGTCACATCACATTGATGCAGGATGAAGGCCCTTCCTCCTATTTCTAGGCTGAATAAGGAATACCTCCAAAGATAATTGGTTCCAAAATTTCAGATCAAGCACTAGGGATAAATCTTTGTTTCACTGCCAGTGAGCCCACAACTATCACCCACATTCAGAGATCCTAGTTTGGGCCTATGCAGGTTCCCCTGCTGTCAGGCCAGAACTACTGAACTCCCATTAACTCAGGTCAGCTATTTCTGTGGGTTTCCACATCATTGTCTTGATCCCTTTGCTCATATTATCGCTCCTCTCTTTTTTTCTACTGTCTCAGGAGTTTGGACCAGTGTTAGCTATGGTTCTCTGCATCTGTTTCCATCAGTTGCTTGATGGAATTTCTATGATGCCAATTAAGGAAGTCATCAATTGTTTATAGGGGAAGATCAGTTCAGGTATCCTCTCCACTATTGCTTAGGGCCTTAGCTATGGTCATCTTTGTGGAATCCTGGGAATATCCCTAGTGCCAGGTTTCTTACTAACCCCATAATGGCTCACCCAATCAATATGTCTCTTTGCTTGCTCCCTCTCTCTCCTTCCACCATCTTGGCCATTCTTTTTCCCTCATGTTATCCCCCCTTTCTTTTCGTTTCTACCCCTATGTGGAGGAAATTGCATTGAAACTACCACATTGCATCCATTCCCTAATCCCTATAATCTTATAATAATACCACAATGCAAAATGTATTTATTCCAGTGTAGAAGTCCCCATAGTCTATCACAGTCTCAACAATATTTAAAATTCCAAATTTAAAAATCTCTTTTATGATTCACGCAATCTCTAAGCTGCAAACCCCTGTAAAAACCAAAATCAAAAAGCAGATCACATATTTCCAACACACAATGAAACAGGATATATACTACCATCCCAAAACACACATAAGGGAACATAGCAAGGAAATACTGGACCAAAGCAAGACCAAAAACCAGTTTGGAAAACCTCAAATTCTGCATCTTCAGACTTCCAACTCTATTTGCTTTGTTGACTGCAATGCACTTCCTTCTCTTGTGCTGTTTAGTAGCTCTGTTAGCAGCTCTCCTTGGCAGGTATCTCAGTACTATGGCACCTCTTAGACTTTGGGTTCTGCAAGACAATCCAGGCTTCAACAACACAGCTTTACACAATGCCCTTTCTACTGAGCCCCCATCCCAGGACACCCCTGTCACATGCCTGGCCTCAGTGGCCTTATTCCACAATTCTTTTCTTCTATCCCTACCTCTAAATCCAGAAGTACATGGCCAAAGCTGCCAAGTTCTATTGCTTGCTTGGGATGGAACATGGTCCCTCATTCAACTACATTTTTATCCCTTTCTGTCCTTCACTGACATGGCTATCCTTCAGCTTACTCTGTACATACAGGTTGGCCTCAAGTTCAGAGATCTGTTGGGATTAAATCTGAGCCCTATCACACCTGGCTCTAAGCTCTTCTTTAGCTCCTTTTCAGAGGTGGAAAACTTAGCTGGGTGGGATCTTGCACTGATGTCACCACTCCCTTTATTTTATTTCTAAACTTACATTTTGTAATTTACTCTGCTCAGCTTGCTCTTTTTCATTTTCAATCTTCACTAGAATTACCACTGATATTCACATGACAGATTCTATACTAGGCTATTTTGAGATTTCTTCAGCCAACAGAATTAGTCCAAAACTCTACACTTTAGCTTCAGGCAGACCCTTTGGCCAAGGGCATAAGGGAGTCACTATCTTCACAAAAATATCACAAGAATGATCTGTAGGTGATATACTGAAATTCTTCTCCTCTAAAATATCTTGAGTGAGACCCCAATGGCCATACCCATTCCAACAAAAACCATGCCTCCTAATAGTGCCACTCCCTATTAGATTCTGGGGGTCAATTATATTCAAACTATCACATTTTCTTACCCCCAGAGGGATGAACCAGAGAGCATTCACAATAAGATCAAAGAAAAACCAAACTTTCTAAAGTGTGTATAATAAAATGTCTGATGCCTGGAATATAGTCATCATTTTCTTGTCGTGGTCATCTCATGGTACTGCTATCTACAAAATTTGGGAATCTTTTTGTCACAGCTGGGCTGACACTTCTGACCATAGTCTCCTATAGGCTCTCTTCATAGTGTCAGGCCTCAACTTCTCTGTAAGAGCTCTTCAATTCTGGGCATTCAACTACTACTGAGTCTGTATCATCACCAATGGACATGTTTGCTTCTCACAATGCCAAACATTGGGTGCTCTCCATGATCCCTTCATGCTATCAAAACTGAAACTTTCTGAGTCACTCTTAAACTACCAAACTTGGCTAAAAGTACAAGGTTCCAACTTGGCCATGTCTGGAACACAGTTTCTATGTGCTGAATCTCAGGAAGCATTGTCCCGAGCATCTTGCCTCACCAAAGCTAGTCTCTTCTTAATCACCACTGATTGTGCAGCTCTAACTGACCAGCATTGAGTATCCCAGAAACGCATAGGTTTTCCTTTAGTAGTTCATGTGTTTTATTACTCACATGTGATTATTCAGCCTCAGTCTACCACAATCACAAACTCTTAATTCAAAATAACTTATTGTCATAGGATATTCTAACTTCCCTTTGAAACTTTAGAAACCTGGCCTCCATTATCTGCATTGCCCTCAGCATTCTTATCTTCCATGCTCCCACTGAACAGAAATCCTAATGCTCAATAGATCATCTAGTCCAAAGTTACAAAGTCCTTCCACAATCCTCCCCCAAACAACATGGTCAGATCTGTCACAATAAAACCCCACTTCTGAAACCAACTTGTTAGGGTTTCTATTGCAGTAATGAAACCCCATGAGCAAACACCAAATCTGGGAGGAAAAGATGTATTAGGATTACACTTCTACATTTTAGTCTATCATTAAAGGAAGTCAGAACAGGAACACAGATAGAGCAGGAGCCCAGAGACAGGAGCAGATGTAGAGGTCATAGAGGGATGGTGTTTACTGGCTGGTTTCCCATGTCTTACTCATTCTTATAGATTCCAGAACTAACAGCTTATGGATGGTCCAACACAATGGGCTGGACCTTTCCATATCAATCACTAATTAGGAAAACGTCATAAGGCAGGCTTGCCAATAGCCTGATCTTATGGAAGCACTTTCTTAATTGCAATTCCATTCTTCTCAGGTGATTAACTTGTATCAACTTAGCATAAACTATTAAGCAACCCATGTATATAAAATCTAAGATCTATATATAAAATTAATATTTATTTTTTTGATTCTGGAGTAATTTTACTAAGATGGTCTCCAATTATATACATTTTATATCATATTTATTTATTACAAACATATAGAAGGCTTTATTGCAAACATAAAATGGCTGTTTTGGGAGAATTAATACAACAAGTACCTCCAGAATCATAATAACTAAACACTGAAATATTGAAAAGACATAATTCACAGTTTTGAGTGTTGGCAAGCTATTTCACACAGTTGTTCTTGAACTGAGAACATGGTGGTTCAACAGGACGATTGTTTCAAATATCTGAGTCTTCTGGAAATGAAGAGCTAAGAGTTTCTAAGTGCTTGAAATCATTTATACCCTAATTTGGTGAGAAGTAATCATAGATTACAAGCACATGAAACCTGCAATGAAGATTTAATGAAGAACATCCAAGATGTTGGTAAACATCCAAGAAGTTCTGCAAGTAGAGTTACAGCTTTTCCCTTCTATATGCCCTCCAGCATGTCTGCTCTTCTTTTCCAAATAGATTCTTTCTTTGCATTTATGCTCCTGTGTGAGTTATGTGAACCTTGGGTATACAATGCTCAGGGGATCAGAGAGCTTTAAAGTCGATCGGGGTGCAAACCCAAAATAATTGCTTCATCTTAACTAAATGGAGTCTCAAAATATACTGTGTGTTTCACCTTAAGTGTGGCATTTTGAAGAGACAGGAATCAATGCATAAAAGT
The DNA here is from genome assembly GCA_001685095.1 of Ellobius talpinus. Lineage (NCBI taxonomy): Eukaryota > Metazoa > Chordata > Mammalia > Rodentia > Cricetidae > Ellobius > Ellobius talpinus. The sequence goes on along the minus strand of LOJH01014188.1, from coordinate 12,613 downwards.
TCTATAGGGAAAACTATACCCAGGCAAATCATTTCTCTGTCTCTTTTGTCTTGCATGCTTCTCATTTAGAGATTTGCTTGTGGTTTGTTTTGTGTGTGTGTGTGTGAAAGAAACTGTGGCATTTATATTTGGAAAGGGAAGACCATCCTTGAGCTTCTGGAAGAGCATTGCATCCTGGGAGATGGTAGCCATTTTTCTCTTCTTGCCCAACTACAGCATGTGGTTTTGTCCCTACATTACTGGGCATTACACAGCCCTGAGTCTGGGCGACCTAGTCTCAAAGGCCTCAATTAGTGTATCTCTTGATAAGTCTCTGAGGCTGTTGTGAACCATCGGTCCACTTTGTTTATTTTGAGTATAAATCCCCTGGACATGGGACTCCAGAGACTACATTATAGTCCAGATAGCTGCTTCTCTCAAGAGAACAAGAAACTAGCATAACACAATATCTGCCATCACTTTTGTACATTTGCATTCATTATCATTAAAATGAAACAGCAGAATAACCTCTTCCAAGCTAAAACTGCGACTCAAATGAAAATTTCTATGTAACTTTTGTCTTTTTACTCCAAAACGTTTGGAAAGACACTCAAAGACTGTTCTTGGCCCTTTCTTTAGTTTCCTACCAGAAAAGGATTCAGATCTTTCAATAAAAACCTTAATGTCATAAAGGGAAAAGAATAAAGTTGTATGTAACTAGTAAATTAAGCAATCTTTTACCTGGGAGGGATCATGCTGAGATAGCTAATTAAACATCTGAAATATTGGATGTATGAATTTATAATATTTGCTTCAAGCACAGTTGCTTTTTCTGATTTCTGTTAATATCATTCACCAAAATTAAAGTCATATAAATTTGACACATTTAACAAATGAGCACACACACACACACACACACACACACACACACAATTCCACAGCAATTATAGTCGTATTGATTGGGATAGCAACAACTGGCAAGGAAGATGTTCAGGCTTTTCCAGACAGAATATTTTCTTTCTGATGTAGAGAGTCAGAAAAATTTAATATAGTTGTAACCTATATTTCTTGATAACTATCCATTCAAAGAAAAAAATTTTAGCACCAACTTTATGTAAAATTTCCTGTCAATGCTGTAAAGGGTAGATGCATGGGACTGGAGAAGGAAAAGACTATAATGTTGGAGAGTATGATGGAAACACCATGAAACACTCCGTACCATATCCCACAGCCCCACTGGGGCCAGCCAAAGGCTGTCACCTTTCTGGACAGGAAATAAAGAAATTATTTATTTTTTCTAAAAAAAACCCTGCCCAATTAATATCAGAGTATACTGTTTGCTATCTCAGCTTCGTAGCTTCCAAATGAACTGAAGAGTTTGAAAGAATCTCCTTTCATTGTTCTATTTCTTCTTAGATTTTGTTCATTTCTTTTGCAAATGTCATATATTGAATCTCTACCTTCTTAAAGAAACAGATTCATATCTGGGCTAGTCCTCTCACTGGAACACCTATAGGTAAAAGTTCTTTCTTGAGAGGCCTGCCTTGGCCACTGGATGCCAGGTGGGCAGCATCCAGCCATGGGCCTGTCTGGTGCCCCAGCTCAGGTAAGCGGGTGAGCATCACTATGATGAACAGGTGGAGAAGTGAGAGAGAAGGAGAAGCAGAGTGGTTTCCACTCTGCGGAGAGGGGCAGAACTGAAAACATGATGAAGATGAGGAGCAGGCTGATAAGGGTGCCCCATGCTGCCACCTGGGGCCACGTGATGTTTGGGTCTGAACTGCTGCCAAGGGCCATGTCTGGTTCCGTGTCTATTATAGCTGGTGTCTGTGTTGATATCTGTGGCCCATGTTTCCCCTGAGGACCATTCAGATGCTCATGGTCTAGAATGTCACCTGAGTCACATTCAGGTCAGAAGGCCTTGCTATAGCTCAGACCATGCCAATCTGAGTGGCCTGCTCTGTCACCCAAGGCCATGGTGAAGTCTGGGCCCAAGCTGTAGCTGATGACCATGGTCTTACCACCACCAGGGTCTGTGATGATGTTTGTGGCCAGTGTTACCACTGGAAGCCATGGAAGAGCTGACTCTCTTTGCCTGGGCATCATAGAGCTGCCTAAACCCTTTGCTGGCTGCCTCAGCAGTAACACTGATGGGGTGTTCCTGTTGGAGGCCTGGGCTGACCAACTCAGGCCCACCCCAACATCAACCCCATCTATTATCTGCTGAAGGGCAACGATGGGACCAGTCCAGTGGAACCATAGCCACAAGATCACCATGACTGGGGGCAATAGCAGGATATCCAAGGGAAGTTTCAGTGTCGGTCCAATGTTGATAGTGGAGCACAAGCCAGAGGTCTTGAACCAGGCCAAATACTCATTGCGATAAAGATTTCAAGTAGAGCTGTTAGGGCAAAAATGTATACTGCATGACATACCTCAGCTGCCAAGGGCACTATGACAAATGAACGTGTGATGGAGAGATGGGAAAGGGAGAGGAGTAGAGTGACTTTCTCTTTTATTTTTGTTTTTAATTTGTGGTAGGGAGGCTCAAGGTGGATGATGAACATGGAAAAACTGGGATATGAGTGGGATTGAGGTGCATGATGTGAAATTTCCAAAGATTCTATGGAAATTATGGTAATTAAAAAGAATCGAACATAAGTAGGAAAAATATGATGTATCATTTACTCTGTAGACCTGTGGAAATATAGGCAAATGCATTTAATGAAAAAAGTTCATTCTTGAAAAGAAAAATAAATGATATACACAGTTATCAAATATTTCATGTGCATGTTTAAAAATAAGAAAAAGAGCAAAGATGGTCATGCTGTTCCACGAGCTGTGTCACAAGCCTCCAGCCATGGGCTGCTTATGTGGGCTACCTAAGGACCTGGAGAAGTCCGTGGCTTCCAAAGCCTCGTGATCCAGGAGTTTCCTCATTAGCTGCCTCTTCCGTCTGAAGGCCTGGTAAAGACAGTAGAAGAAGAGGTGATCATGGTTTGTTGCAAGGTAGAGAAGCAGCTCCCCAGAGCAGACAGGGCTCTCTGAAGCATCAAGTAGTCCTACAGAACTAGGGATAGAAGACTTTATTTTAATGGGAATATCGCTGATTAACTGGTACCACATTTCAAATACAGATTGATTTTGGGTGAACTTGATTAGCTAATATAAATGTACATTGGGTATACTGATTGGTTGATGAGTTCGGTGAAAGTGTACAGAACTGAGGAAGGACCTCCAATGAGTAAAGAACAACAAATGAATGACTTAGTCCACCAGAACATGAAAATACTTCGTTTACCTTGGACCAAACAAGCTACTTTGATAACACCATCAAGACCACATGACACCATGTCCTACAATCTTGGGGACAAATGCCAGTTCCCCTAACTGTATAAGTCAAAATCTTTATTTTTACTTGGATGACATAATTAGTTATTTCTATCTTCCTAAAATTATAAGAAAGTAAGATTCTGATTGCATCAGCAAAATTAGATTTCTTTTTAAATTTATATCTACCGAATACACAAATAAAAGTTTAAATATTTGAAATTCACTTGGCCACTGAGATTGCTATTTATTTTAAGTACATCTAATTGGTACTATGTATTTCAATCCCTTTTTATAAACTACAATCCTAGCACAAAGACATAGAAAGTTGAAAATGGCACAGAACAAACATAAAATAGCCCTAAGGTGGCTCATTGGTTTCTCACAGATTTAGTTATTTCACTGCAAAGACTTAGCAAATCTTTAAGTGTTTAAAAGAATATAGGCACTGTTGTTGATTGCATAAAAATGAAAACAAACTCAGAGATCCCTGCTTTTTCAATAGTAAAGAAAGTGAAGTCTCATCTAATAAAAACATAGAATATTTACAGAAATGGAAACATATAAGAATAAATCATAAATCTTAGCAGTATCATATACAGAGTGACTATTGGGGTAATTTCATTGATCAAATCAAGAGATGCAGTTGTACTCCTTGAGGAATGTCAGGAAACAAGCTCTTAACCAGAGTGTGCACTGATTATCAAGCAACAAAGGAAAAGACAAACTCTTCACAGATCAGTGAAAATGTTACTGTGCCCAGAGGTGCAGGAGAAAGAAAGGAGGAGGCAGGCAGGGAAGGCCTTCCAGAGTCTGAAAGGTTCTGTCTTCAGAAAATACTTGTGATGCCTTTCAAACCAAGCACTTTGAAAGCTTGCGTGAGTCATTAACCAAGTAGAGAATATGAGATATTAACCAAGCAGAGAGGCATTTCAGAACTTACTCTGCTTACTTTTCAGGGAATGAATTGTAAAGGAATGTATCCTTCAGGTAAAGAAAAGCTTGTCAGAGAGTGGCATCCACATTAGAGGTACACTGAGATGAAATTTCCTTTCAATCCAAGTCAGGTGATTCACAGTGGGCAGACACCTCCTCTCTGAAGGGCCACCCGGGCCTAGATAGCCTATCATTTTCCTTTAAAAATGTTGCCATCTTTTAATATTCCTGCTTTTTCATTGCTTCCAGTTTTTTAACTGAAGCTGCTTCAACAATATCAAGCTGATCTTCTAACATTCAGAAGGTAAAGCCAGGTTCAAGGGGACAAGGTCACTCTTCCTGGAAGAAAAGGTCAGCCTCCAGAAGATAAAGTCAACCTCTAGGAGATAAGATTAGCTTCTGGGACTAAGGGCATCCAGCTGGAGTTAAAGATGAACTCCAGAAAATAAGGTCAACCTAGGAGGATAAGATCAGTATTTAGGAGATAAATTCAAGTTCTAACAGATAAAGTTTCCAGAAAATAAGGGCAGAATCCAGAAAATAAGGGCAGACTCCAGCAGATAATAAGGTTGATGTCCAGAAGAGAAATGCAAAGTCTATCAGATGTGTACTTTACCTTGTAAGTTAGATCAACCTAAGGATAAGGGCTGGGACCAAAAGGTAAAGTCAACCTCCAGCAGATAATGCCAGACTCCAGAACACAAGGGCAAACTCCAACAGAATTGGGGAGCATCTAGCAGATTGGTCTTACAAAAAAAAGTCAGACTCTTAAGAGATGAGTTCAACCCCCAGCAGATAACTTCAGAGTCAAGGAGAGTAGGTTAGAAGCCAGGAGGAAATAACAGTTCCTTTAGGTCAGGGCAGCCTTTAGCAGACAAAGTCAGTATCCAGCTGATAACATCAGCCATTTCTCCTCCTAATAAACACTGTGCATGCTGTATCTGCTAGCATGTCACTGGGTTTGTGTAATCATAGGACCACATGTCCAACTAAAGCATGCATTTCTCTTAATACAGAGGAAAAATACAAGGGGAAAAATAGAAAAACCAATTCAAAAGTGTAGCTATCCAGTTCCTAAAAGAGAGGATGACAATGGAGATGGCCTCTTATTGTGTTGCTCACACTTGGTGATCCACACCAACAAGTGTAGACCTTAGTGTTTACAGTCAAGACTCCACAACCAACCCCTCTGAGTTTATATCTTTGGAAGACACTTGTACTCTGATTAATGTTTGATTCCGGAGTCAATGTTTCACTTTCAATTCTGATTTCACTTTTACTCTTTGTATCTTTCATGAAATAAAACTTCCTGTTCATTTTCAACAGTAGTGAATCTTCTATAGCTTCTGCCTTTTAGGAAAATGGCTACAAATAAGTTTTATAAATGGTAAGTGTGGTGGGCATGGAATAAATGTTGAATAAATTCCAGGAATTGTTTCAAATTCCAATATATCTCTCACTACAGTGCTACCCTGGGGAGAATATCCTTCTTTTTAAAACGTGTTGTGTTCTCACACAGAGCTTGTGACCCAGCCAGCCTGCTCTACCATCTGTTCTAATGCCATTCTTTTTGCCTGTACATCTAGGGTGGTGGCAAAACAAAATCATATTTTTTTCTCACACAGAAGAAAATTTATTTATGTTTTTAATCTCAGGGGTTTATGTCATAATGTAGATGGAAATTTTTGTCCCACTCTGTCCCAGAGCTGTTTGGGCCCAAAGACTCACACAAAGGCTTATATTATTTATAAACGGTTTGGCCTATTAGCTCAGTCTTATTGTTAATTAGCTCTTACAACTTAAATTAACCCATACTTCTTATGTATATTTAGCCATGTGGCTTGGTACCTTTTCTCAATGAGGCATTCTCATCTTATTTCCTGTGTGTCTAGCTGGTGATTGCCTCTCTGCCTTTCCTCTTCACAGAATTCTCTTAGTCTGGCTGCCCTGCCTATACTTCCTGCCTGATTGATTACTGGCCAATCAGCATTTTATTAAAATAATATGAGTGACAAATATTTACAGTGTACAAGAGAATTGTCCCACAGCATCATATCTTTTCTAGAACTTGACAATGTTTGTTTAAAGTACGAATTTTTATAATAATTTCAACTTTTAAATTTATAACATGATTTTTAGGTTCAAAGTATTCCCTCAAAAGGCAATGCTGATGAAAATGCCATAACCAGAAAGCTTTTATCAGGGTAAACTGAAGCTTAAAGGTACATTTTATTTTTTTATTTATTTTTTTTCAGACACTTTTTTATTGTTATTTTTAAGTACAGAAAATTAGATCACTTAAAATAGTTTCTACTTATCAGTAACCTCCCTTAATCTGCCAAGAACCTTCCATAATCCACCAGGAAGCTGCCTTAATCTGCTTCAAAGGTGGACTATCTTGCTCCGGGACTTCTAGTTTCTAGTGAGTCTGAGCAGCTTGTACCAACTCAAAGATCCTACTCTGCTGTCATGTTAAATCTGCTTGCTTTTCCACCATTTTTCTTCTCTCTCCACCAATGTGAGAGATCCTTGACATTCCACACTGGCCTGTAGACCTTTCTTGAACATTGAGTTCCCATGTGTTTTCTCTATTCTATTGGTGCTATCATTGTTCAAGTCTGGTTTCAGCAGCCATGTTTGTGAGGCTTTATGGATGAAGTTTCTGAAATTTCTAGGAAACACAATTCCACCGCCAATATCCTCTTCTTCTGGGTCTTATTATGAGACCCAGAATTCTGTCTCCTCCTCTCTGCTGAAGACCTTTATTATAGGAAGTAGCAATTAATATTTAAGGTGTCAATAAACTAGAAAATAACTTGTTTGAGGAAACTTGTATTTGAAAAGCTTTTGAGAAATATAGACTCCAGAAAATCCTTTGTTCCTGTCTGTAATTTTATATGTGCCAATTGTATTCTTTCCTTAGTGGCTATGGGTAATTCCCCACAACCTGAACTCTAATGTGTGTTTATCTCGTGAATACTATCCCAATTGATTGGACGTTTTTAATCTGTGAGTTGTTAGAAGGGGGCTCCTCCTTTGCTGTGTTGTCCAATTGATATTAATAACCTTTGTTATATAGAGTTTTGATGGATAAATAAATACAAAATGATGATATCCAAGTCAGAGATTACAAATTTCCATTAAGTGCTGCCCTACAGCACAGCTTAAGAAAACAGCTGTATTTTCTGCAGCTTCCAAGATAGTCACATGCTATCAACGAATATAAAACTTCAAAATAGCTTTAGATCAGACCAGGCATATCACTAATGGATTTTAAGATAAACTATCACAGAATCCAACATGAAAGAATAAAGAGTGATGCCATCAGAGAAGCCTGTGCTTGTTCCTTTTCCCTAGCCCCCTCAGATAGAAATGCTGATTCCATGGATTTTTCTCAATACCCTGTATGTGGTCTAGAAGCTGGCTCCCCATTAGTCTGAAGTAGTTCTCCATGATCCCAGAGGTTTTGGTGCAGGAATTATGTTGTAAATGCATGAGTTGGAATTGTGTATCATATACTCTGCTCTCTGCCTTTTGATTGGTTATGGTTTTCAAAAATGGTCTCCATCTGTTGCAAAGAGAAGTTTCATTGAAGGGGTAAGGTTTACACTTGTCTGTGGGTAGAAGAATAAATATTTGAATATAGTTAGGAATTATTCTAGTTTGCAAAAGTGACAGTTGTAGGCTCTTCAAATTCATGAGCTCATCAGCAATATTTCACTATTGTTGAGTGGACTTTAAGTCTGATTAAGGAACTGTTGGTTACTCTTAAGGTATGCATGCCACTAATGCATCCTTATAGTTCTCATGATATGATGGCCTTTGTTGTGGTGCAGAGGTATCATAGCTGGATAAGGCAACACATTGGCTACTTCCATCCCTTGGAAGATTGCTTGGCACCTTCTGATACCATGAAAATTAGTCTTCAAGGAGGAAGCTTTCATATCAGATCCATCTCAGGTCATCAGGATTCTGTGCCTGAAGTACATGGTGTCTTCAGCACTGGGGACTTACCTTCAACCTCTGGGATATAACCAAGTGCCAGAGCAATAGCCTGCAATGTTTATGGATCTGCCTGGGCAGCCCTAATCAACAACTCAAAAAGCAGCTTCATACACCTTGTGTTTGGGTTTTTTTTTTGTTGTTGTTGTTGTTAGATTAGATAGTTTTTGGCTCTTGGAAGAAACATTTAAATCCAAGATGGGAAATTATACATGTATGTACAGATATACATATCACATGTGATGTCAGGTAGATAGATAACAAGATGTTTTATGACATTTTCAGACTTCTTTACTGTTATTTTTGCCCTCATCCCTGCTTCTTCTGTGTTTATCTCTCCCTAAAAATGCCCTTTACCCCATCTTTCCTGCAACCTTCAAATCTCCTGCCCCATTCAAATCTCCTACCCCCTTAAAATCTCCCATCACCTTCAAATCATCTGTTCCTGGAAACTTTGGATCTTCTCTGTTGTTCCTTAGTCTGGGCCTGTTTTATGTTATGTCTGCCTGTTAAGGCATGGCTTGTGTGCTAGACTCTTGAATATATGAAAACTTCCAGATCTGGCTGGTGACAACTTCCTCGTGCCTCACTCCTAATCCATAGAAAAAGGATTGCAATTGGTAGAGATTATCAAAAATTAAGAAAGATATCCTATCACAAATTCAGGGAGGAAAGGAGTGCCTATTTTTAGTGATCAGCAAAATGTCTTGAAATATTGAGGTTATTTAATGAGACTTGTCTTAAAAAAATAAAACTAAAGAGAAAGAAGAACCACCAATGCTAAATGGATCTGGATAGCAGGCAAGGAAGAACTAAAGGAGACAGAGATGTTAGTCTAGGAGAAATATCTGTGGGAAAGGTGGGCACCATAAAGATAACCTATGGTAGAAAGGAAAGGAGAAGAGAGTTCACAGTCTACAGAAGTCCTGAAACTAATATGAACAGATAGGGCTGGAACGTAGTGGTTAAAGATAGACATTAAGACCTGCTGTTATCTAAAGAGAAAGAGAATTTCCTAGAGATAAATTAAAACATATAAACGTAACTTGTGTCTGGGGATCCCTAAAGCCTACCCCTCCCTAGACAGCAGGAAAAAAAATAGGACATCTTTCCTCCCATGATGCTCATCTGTAATGTTATTGCATTATGGCTGATAGACATTAGCTTGGCACAACTGAATCAGTAGCTCACATTATATTAACCATTAAAGTATAAATAATGAGATTATATTCATGAAAACAAAAATATCCTTGGAAAGCATATATGTTCTAGAAGACTGAAATAGTCTGTTCTGCATTCTGTATTAGAATACCCTGAACTAAGAAAGTTGACAAGAAGGAAGGTTTACTTAGATTTGGGTGACAGTATTGGACGTTTCTGTCCAGGACTGGGTGTGTGTAACAGGATATCACATAGTCACCAGACTGCATGGTAGAGAGAAGATGGCCTCTCTCATGGCTGGGGACAAAATATCAGGTGCTCCAAATTACTTTGTATGACAGGCACCTAATGAATGGATGACTAATTTATTAATGCTCCACCTTACACAAGTAGCTGAATGCTGGGTGTTAAAACCTTAACACTTGGGCTGTTACTGAGCATCCTAGACCCGAACTAGAACAAGGAGATACTTAATTCAGAGATGTATTTTAATTAGGTGTAACTAAAATCTGACTTCTGCAGTGTGAACAGTGTACTGATTGCATTTGGAAGTTAAAACACCAGCAATGAGAATATAAATTAAACACAGAATATCTCAGTTGTGTTTGCTAGGAGATACTATTATAAGCAGATCAAAATATCTGCAAACCATTTTAAAGAGTGACACATTGGATGACCCACATATTAAATTAAATTTGCCTGGTAAAAGTACAAACAAGAAAGACAAACCTTTGTGAAAATGCAGTTAAAAGTAACATAAGAACTGACATCTTAATATGCCCTACATGATGACTGGGTTTCTATAAGTCAATCAAAAGAACAGAAAAAAACATGTAAAATATAGCTGGATTGTTCATTAAAATACAACACATATCCTCAAAAGTCAAATGAAACAGGACTGCTTAATTATAAACAAAACATTTAAACCTAAAAGAGGTAATTTGCTCATCAATATTTAACTTTTAAAAAGTTAAACATTTCTAGTTTTAAAAACAATTCCAATTTATAAATTATTGTAAGTGATTTGAACAGTAAAGTTGCTACAATTTGCTAGTCCCTAATACTGTGATAACTTTCAAAACATGAAACTGTTGGTCCAGATACCTATGTTACTTTTTAGACTGTTTCACACTTGAAGAAACAAAATAGAAACCTTTATATAAATATATTTGACTGTACTTTTTGACAATAAAAGTTATTGATAGCATATGGAAAACTGTAAATACCTGAATCTTAATATGCTGCAAAGGATATTGTATTCTTTGGATATGAAACTAAAGTTGAATGGCCATGACTATCTCAATGATACCAAACCAAAGGGCTGATATCATGGCTACAGAAGCACAGACATTGTTGATCCAGGTATTGCATGCCTGCCTGGTCTAATATCTGAAAAAAAAAACTGTCTGGCACTAAGTGGAAGAAGAATATGAGAAGTAGCAGAAAAGGGAGAAATATGGTCTTTCTTCTCAGACATAAAATGTCCCAATTCCAGCTCAGTTCTCTGATCCTTGTTTATGTCATATGAAAAATAGAGACACTATCTGAAATTACAGAGCTATTTTGAGAGTAAATGCACGAGGGTCCCCCCCACTGTGCAAAGGTCCTGGTTGAGTACAGGGCTTGGTTTTGTGAAAGGATGTGTTGCAAGTCTATGACGTTTCCCCAGGACCAGGACCAGTAGGCTGGTTCCCAGATGATGGAGCTGGAATGCCCACAGCATTAGAAGTGAAACAGGACAGAGAGTCACTCTGGGTTTAGTTTCTTTGAAATACTGTCATTCTTCAGATATCCACTGAGTATATAAGTATTCATAAAGGTAAAGCCAATATGATATATAGCACCCATACCAAAACATATATAATCATCTTATAGATTCTTACATTTATTTTATGTGTAGAGCCCTCATTGTAAAAGATCAAGTTCAATGGAAATGAAAATTTTGCTCCATTCTGTTCTACACAGAAGAATCCAAAACCTCTGTCCTCACTTTCTACAAAGGAATAAAGTGTGCCTCTCTCATAAGTGCAGAAAGCTCCTGAACAGCCTTGCCTCTACCAAACTCCCATCAGAATGCCTCAAGTTCAAATTCTATGCAAAAATTTATGCAGGACAATAAGGATTTATTCTCATGTATTTGTTTTATGTAGGAATGAAATTAGTATTGTACTTTTGTAATTTTTCTAGATGTTTTGTCCGTAGCATATAGTAGATACACGGGCAAAACATCCCTACCTCCACAACAAATTTGAAAATATATTGACATACTTTATCTTCAGCGTTTTAAAATCTCAGGCAGTCATGTGTAACAACCTTCTAATCATGGGATTGCAGCATTTTTTATAGCAGAGTTTCATTTGCAGATCAACTTTTTATTCCTTTGTTTTGTAAAGGCACAATGCATTTGACAGTCATCCTGCTCCTAGGGACGAATCCTAAGGCAGTAGTAAACCATATGAAAATTGAATTACAAAGACATTCATCATAGCACTTTATGTATGAATGACAAAAATCATCAACATAAGTGTCCTATAATGGAGGATTAGTTCAGAAAAATAACAGGCCACTTAGTCAGAATAATACCCTGAACCATCAAGAAAAGTGATATCGACGAATATTAATCATTGTGTAATGATGTTTACAATGGCTTAATAAATTAAAAAAATGAATGTTTAGTGGATGAAAGAATCATGCATGATTTAAATATATGCATACAGAAATATAAGCAGAAGCACAAGATAATTATAATCGAAGGAAAGCATAAATGTGGCTAAGTAATTATCTCATGGGATATATTCTTGCTTAATGCACATTCTCATTTCTGAAATCAAAAAGCATTGCCTAATCATAATTAAAATGATAAAACTGATGAAACTAACATTTATTGATGGCTTCCTTTGTGATTTTTAAAAATGTTTAAAGATCCCTGTCAGAGCAGCCAGTGCCAGGCAGAGACAGCTCGTGGCGGGTCCTGGAGAGCCACCCAAGATCTCTGACAGAGCAGCCACGAGCCCGGCGGGTCCCAGGAGAGCCACCCAAGCAGCTTGCGGTGGGGTGGGCTGGTGGGGTGGGCTGGTGGGCAGGCAGCAGTAAGTCCCTGGAAGGTGCAGAGTCCCAGCAGTGGCGGGCGGGTGCGTGGGTGGGAGACACATGGGCAGACAAATTGTATGGAATAGAATTGGATATTTATTACTTAAAGAAGGGG
>LOJH01014187.1:14521-25498 GCA_001685095.1 Ellobius talpinus | reverse complement strand
ATCCAGGAAACAAAGGACTGTCAGTAGCGTAGGGCCACCAGAAGGCCAGGTACAGCTTTCTCCCTCTTAGGGGAGTGAGAAAACCCCCTGGAACAGCACTTGACCTCCTCAGGAGGGACTTCCTTCTTTGCAGTGGCGCTCACCTTCCTGTCGAACATCCTCCTGGACCTGTCTGAGGCAGATCTCAGGTCCTGACCTCCCTTTGCTTCCTTTCTGAGGGTGACCATAGGCATGCACCGTGTTCTAAGATTTTTTAAATCAGAATCATAATTTCCTTAGTAACGCGATTCTCTCGGCACTATGGCAGGCTTTCGCTATGCCAGCTTTCAGAGAACTCTGTTGCAGAGCCATGCAGTTCTCTTGTAGACAGAGCCTCAAGGTTGCACCTTTTAATTTTCTTCACCTTGTTTCCCCTTTGAGTTCAGTTGTGGAAATCTTGATTTTTATCTAAAAGACAGTAGGTGAAAAGACCATGTCCTTAATCTCATTTCTGCCAAAAGCCTGGATCACAAGGCTGAGAAATCTTACTGGGTCTGCAACAATCAAAGTTTTCTTCCCCTCCTCCTCACTTCTCTCTTCTCCCTCTTCTCCTATTTCTTCTCCTGTCCATGCTCACATCACTGTCTACCTGCCAGGAATATCAGAATCCATCAGACAGTTGGAAATGATGAGGACTGTGGATGACATCACAAGATTTTTTAGGAGCTAGCCTTTGTCATGTTACTGCCCAAAACTCAAACCTGTGGTTTCTTTTTCTTTCTAAAAAGCTTTCCAACTTCTAATGAAAATGTAATCACACCATTTCCTTTCTATCCTTCCTCTAACCATGTACCATCCTCTTCTGATTGGGTAGCTCACATACCATCCTCTTCTGATTGGGTAGCTCACGTACCATCCTCTTCTGATTGGGTAGCTCACGTACCATCCTCTTCTGATTGGGTAGCTCACGTACCATCCTCTTCTGATTAAGTAGCTCATTGCAGCTAACTTGACCACAAGCTTTTGCTTTCTGCTTTGCTTTAAAATAATTATTTCTTTCATTTTTTGATATTACAATAAAATTAAACCATTTCCCCTTCCCTTCCCTCCCTGTATGCCCTCCCATATAACCAACCCGACTTGCTCTCTTTCAAACTCATGGCCTATTTTTTCTTTAGTTGTTAATATATGTATTCCAAAATGCAACTTGTGAAGTTTGTATAATGTTAATTGTATGTATATTTTCAGGGCTTACTATTTGGTATAAGATAAAAAAAATTGGTGTGTTCTTCCCTGGGACACTATTTCATGAGCATGGGGCATCTTTCCATTTTTGAGTGTCTATTTCTTTCTTCAGAAATTTAAAGTTTTCAGTGTAGAAGCCCTTCACTTACTATGTTAGTCTTTTTTTCTATATATTTTATTTTCGATTGTGAATGGGAGCCTGTCCATGATCTTTCTCTGTGTGGTTTTGCTAGTGTATAGACTTATTTGACTTCATTGTCCTGCCACATTGCTGAATTGTTTTATAGCTTCTAGAAATTTCCTGGTAGAATTTTGGTGTCACTCATGTATAGTATCATTATATACTACACACACACATACACACACATACACACACGGGATGGTTTTACTTCCTTGTTCCCTATATATTCCTTTAATTTTCTTTTCTTGCCTTATTGCTTCAGCCAGTACTTGAGCAGAATATTGAGCAGGGGTAGGGACAGTTGACATCTTTGTCTCATTCCTGACTTAAATGGAATTGCTTCCAAGACTTTCTCTATTTTAGATGATGTTGACCGTGGGTTTCTCATATTTAACCTTTATTATGTTGAAGTATGTTTCTTCTAGCTCTGCATTCATTAGCACTTTTTTATCATAAGAGTATGTTACATTTTTGTCAAGTTTTTTCCCATCTATTGTGATGATCATGTGATTTTTTTGTCTTTATGTCCATTTATGTGGTTTACTACATTTATTTATTTGTATGTATTTGAATCATGCTTGCATCCCAGAGAAAAACCAGCTTTGGTCATGGTAGATAATCTTATTTATGCCTATATTATTTTTGCAAATATGTCATTCAGCACTTTTGAGTCTATGTGCATCAGAGAGAATGGCTTGTAATTTTCTGGTTTTGTTGTGTTTTTACCCAGTTCTTGGTACTTAGGGTGGCACTGTCTTTGTAGGAGTTTGGGAAAACTCCTCTCTCTCTCTCTGAATAGTTTAAGAAGGGTTGGTTGTAGACCTTTTTTGAAAGTCTAGTAGAAATGTTGTGGATCCATTTCCATTAATCGATTTAGTCCCGGACATTTTTTTTAAGCTAGAAGGGTTTTTATTTCTATTTAATCTCCTCATTTGCTTTTTATTTGTTCAAGTTGTTGATTTCTTGATTTAATTTTGGTGGTATGACTGAATATAGAGATTCATTAATTTCTTTTAGGTTTTCCAGCTTACTAGAATACATTAGAATGTACTTCCTTGTAATAGTCTGAATTTCCTTGGTGTCTATTAACTTCATTCCTGACTCTGCTAATGTGGGTCCTCTCTTTCTTTCTTTTCGTTAGTTAGGCCAAGTGCCTGTCAGTCATGCTATCCTCTCAGAGAACAAACTCTCATACAGATTGATCTTTTGTATTGTTTTCTTTGTTTCTATTTCTTTAATTTATGCTCTGAGTTTTATTATTTCTTGCTGTTAACTGGGTTTGGCATTGGTGTGTCCTTTCTTTTTCCCACTATTTGAGTTGTATCATTAAGCTATTTATTTGTGTTCTTTCCTATTTGTTTTAATGAATGTACTTCGAGCTATACGTTTTACGTGTAATACTGTTTTCGATGTGACCCAGGCTAAATTTGAGAGGCTGAGGAAAGTGGATTGGGTGAGTGTCATAGGACGTGACAGTAGTGAAAGTTGTGGTGCTGGCTAGTGTTGTGTCAACTTGACACAGCTAGAATCATCTGAGAGGAGATTACCTCGATTGAGAAAATGCCTCCGTAATATCAGGCTGTAGGCAAGCCTGTAGAGCATTTTCTTAATTAGTGATTGATGGGGTTGGGCTCAGCCCGTAGTGGGTGAGACCATCCCTGGACAGGTGATCCTGGATTCTATAAGAAAGCAGGCTGAACAAGCCAGGGGGAGCATTGTAGTAGGCCACACCCCTCTGCGTCCTCTGCGTCCTCTGCGTCCTCTGCGTCCTCTGCGTCCTCTGCGTCCTCTGCGTCCTCTCTGTCCTCTCTGCTCTCTCTGCTTCCTCCTCTGCGTCAGCTCCTACCTCCAGGTTCCTGCCCTGCTTCGGTTCCTGTCCTGACTATCTTGGATGATGACCAGTGATGTAAGTCAAATAATCTGTTTTCCCCCAAGTTGCTTTTGTCATGGTGTTTCGTCACAGCAATGATAACCCTGACTAAGACAGATGCCTGTGTTCTGTCAGGGGAGAGAGACTGGATGTTTCTGTGTTGCTTTGACAACACATTTTGTTGGTGGCATGCAGAAACTGGACAAGATTCTTCACTGTGAGCATACTGTGTTCATTGTAGCTTTTCTCTTTTCCTTTATCTTATTTTGTGTATATATCACTGCTATTTTTCCTTTCATATTAGAATCCGATATATTTTGATATGACTTAAGTATTTCAGAAAAATGATGAAGTATAAGACAAAATACTCTTTATATCAATGTTTTATTCATTTTTTGAAGAAGCTCTGAATTTTCATAATTTGGAAATCAGTAAATGAATTAGTATATAATGTCAAAACTCTCCCACTTCATCTTTCTTAGCCACCCAGATGCGCCCAGTTTTCTTTTAAACATTTTATGCATAAGAATAGTTTAATTTTTACATACACGTACACACATTGCAAATGGAAACATGTCCTACCCTTATTTATGTTGTGACGTGGATGTCTTTTATACAGCTGTAGAGTGCAGCTGAATTCCAGAGTGAATTTGCATTTTGTGACGCGGGGTTAGAAATATCAAGGACCCCAATGTTTCAGATCCGTGAGAGTGGAAAAGCCTTTTCTGGGTGGGGCTCACAGAGAGCAAAGCCTCCCCCTGGCCCAAGTAGGGGATGTTTAGTCTATATAGAAATTATCAACCACAACTTCCTCCTCCTGGGTGAGAGCAGCCTGAGACTCCTAAAGAGACTTCCTACCAGGATTAACTAACCTACCTCCCTTGTTCAGCTGTATACAATAAACCCACCTCCTTGATTCAGATGTGTAAAATAAACACAATGCAATTCGGGGCACAGTTGGTGCCCTCCATCAGAAAAAATACAGTCCACCTGATCTCAGCTCTTTGTGTCCTTTCTTCCTCCCATTGTTGGTGGTTGTCCAAGTCTCCCAGACCAAACTGTGGGACACACATGTGGTTCTATCATCGTCTGTAGAGAAACATTCACTGAATTGTCTTGAAATTCCTTGGTAGTGGGGATGAAATGCTGGGGGAGCTACTTAGCTCTCAGCACCCATGTGATGATGATGTGTGTGTGTGTTACTTGGTTCTCAGATCCCACCTGTACAGGCTGGCAATGTTCACTGATGATTTTTCTCCCAGATTTCCTTTCTTAGCATTCACCCGAAGATATATCCATTCCTGACCTCTTTATAATAAGGCATCTGGGTTTTTAAAAACTCTTCTATATGATTAGCCAAAGAGGTGATCCCAGCGGCTCTTGGCCTGAGCAGTGGGCTTGCATGTGATGAGCCTTGCTTTCTTCCATTGTGCTGAGGTGTTGGAAGCTTCATCTCTGTTCTCTATGATTTGAGAATTTAATTAGCGTCCTTAGGCTTACTAAGATGATTTAATTTGGAGCAGAGTTTCTCTACATTTGATTGTATCATGGTATTAATGACTTTCTTCACTGCTGCAGCTAAATAGCCAATCAAAGCAACAGAAGGGTGGGAAGGTTTATTGTTGTTTGCGGTTTGAGGGGGGTCCGTCATGGTGGGGAAGGGCATTGGGGCGGGAGTTTGAGGCTTCTGGTCGCATTGTATCCACAGACAGGGAAAGCGCAATGGATGCTAGCATTCAGCTTGCTTTGTTCTTTTTCTTTAGTCTTGGTCCCCAGCCCATGGCATGGGATGCTGCTGCCCACAGTTCAGATGGGTTTTCACACTTCAGATGAACCTAATCTAGACCTCTCCGGAGTGCCCACAGGCCAACCTGATATAGGTAACGTCTCAAAGCCATATCCAGAGGCTTGGTTCCTAGGTGACTCTAGATTATTTAAGTTGATAGTCACTGTCAGTCATTTCCTCTGAGTAGCATGAAAGTGTGCGGATGCCCTTGGACAGGAAGTTCCTGGTAGGGACACCTCTGCTCACCCTCTTCAGCTTGTCCTTACTTATTTTTAACCATTATGCCAGCTGCTAAAAGTTCTTCCATCCTTTTGAAAGAGTTCAGACTTTATTAATATAGAGAAAAATGGAGCAGAACTCTCTCCTCTGCTGCGAGTGTTTGTACTGAGTGGTTTTATATCAACGTGACAGAAGCTAAAGTCATCTAAGAGGAACCTCAGTTAAGAAAACGGCTCTGTAAGATCTGGCTGGAAGAAGGCCTGTAGGGCATTTTCTTAATTAGTGATTGATGGGGAGGGCCCAGCCCAGTGGAGGTGGGGTCATCCCTGGACAGGTGATCCTGGGTTCTATAAGAAAGCAGGCCAGTAAGTAACACTCCTCCTCGGCCTCTGCACAAACTCCTGCCTCCAGGTTCCCGCCCTGAATCCTTGATGATGGACAATGCTGTTGTAAGCTAAACAAATTCTTTCTTCCCCAAGTTGCTTTTGGTCAGGTGTTTCATGACAACAATAATAACCCCGACTAGGACAAATTGGTACTAAGGCATTGCAATGACAGACCTGATCATGTTGTTTTTTGGGGGAATTGTAGAAGGACTTTGGAACTTTGGGCTAGAAAATCTCTTGAGTGGTTGAAGCTTGGCAAGCTGTTACTTGGTAACCTGGAAGTGTTGAGAGAAATGTAGAGGATGGGGATTTGGCTTGTGAAGTCCCAGTGAGAGGTTTGAGAGTCACTTAAAGACCATCAGGCTGTTGCAGATTTTGATTTGAGAATCCGTTGTGTCTGGTCAGCAGGGGCTGAGTAGTCAGCCGTGATTAACAAGAGACCAGAACCACTGACATAAAGCATTTGCTTTGTTGGGGAAAATTGAGAAATTAGCAGTAATGAGAGACCAGCATGGTTGAGGTGAAGTCTTCTGGAGAGTGTTTCTTCAGGGTAAGCCTGCAGAAGCTGTGTTCCAGAAGCTTCCAAGGTCGTACCTCCTCCTGGCAGCTGAACTTCATGGTAGAAGAGTTCCCAGGTGGAACTGGTTTCAAAGGCATGAAGTGGGGTCCTGGAGAGCAGCTAAGGCTTGACACTGTGTGGCAGGGTTGGAGTTCTCAAAGAGAGCTCACGAGAGGCTGTTGGCGAAAGTGCAGCCCAGTTTCAGCAGGAGACCCAGGATTTTGGAGATGCTAGTTATATGAGACAACTGCTAAGAATAGCAGCAGCCATGGAGTGGAGCTGGCCTGAGCTGGTGAGACAAGCTATGTGTGCTGCAGAGGGTAGAGCCAGAGAAATGTCCCGAGCACTTTGGAGGAGGCCAGGTGATTGTGAGTGGATGCCAGACATTGAACATTGAGTTATTTACACTGTTGAAGCTTGGTTTTTACTTTGTTTAGATTGTGACTATGTCATGATTCTTCTTTTTAAGTAAATTTATTTTTGGATTTATAGATGCCCACAGTTGAGAGACTTTGGATTTTAAGAGAAACTTTGGTTTCTTTGTTTTAAGAGACTGAGTTTTTAAAAATGTCTGATTTTTTAAGACTGGATTTTTCAAAGTTTTACAATACTTTCTATTGTGATATTGATGCTAAGGTTTGATCTTGAGGATAAAGATAACACAATGCTTTGTATTTCAAGTCAAGAAAGGGTTGATTGTGCGAATAGTTCGGTGTCCACTTGACACAAGCTAAAGCCACCTGAGATGAAGGAACCTCAATTAAGAAAATGCCTCAAAGAAAATTAAGAAAATAGAAAGGGTCTATAAGTAAGCCTTTAGGGTATTTTCTTAGTGATTTATGGGGGAGGGCCTGCCCATTGTGGATAGGAACACCCTGGGCAGGTGGTCCTGGGTTCTATAAGAAAGCAAGCTGAACAGGTCATGGGGAGCAAGCCAGTAAGCAGCACCGCTCCATGGCCTCTGCATCAGCTCCTGCTTCCAGGTTCCTGCCCTGACTTCCTTCAGTGTAAGCCAAGGAAACCCCTTTCCTCCCCGTCCCAGCAATAGTGACCCTACTAGGACAGTGTTCCTCCTTTGAGCCTCTGCAAGCTCCCACTCCATTGTGATAGCAGGATCTTTACTGGACTAGACAAGTGTCCCCATGAGACATCCTAGCCCATCAGGTTGCACCTTACTGCCAGTAAGTCTGTCCCTGAGCAGTGCCTCTACCTTGGTCCCTGCTTTATCATTGCCAGTCTGGATGCTATCGCTTCCAGGGAAGGCAAGCATTGCCGACATGGAGCTCACTTAGGAATTTTCAGTTCCTATCTAGGAACTGGACTCGCTATGAGCTTTTCCTCAGATGTTCTCAGTTAGGAACTCCTAACTCAAGTCAGAAGGCTGGATAGAATGCTGACCCTGTGCCCTGCCTCTCCCAATTGTTCCTGTAACGTGGAAGACCTGTAGGCTTTCTCTTTTCTGTCCTTTCTCCACTTGCCCGTGACTTTTCTGTGTTCCATCAGCTAATGATTTTCAGCTAATGATTTTTATCAGATTATCATTTTTTTATTTTGACTAAGCCTTTATTACAATATGTTTATCCAAAACATTTAAAAATATTGATTAGGCATATGCCTAGTTTTATTATTTTTTAAAAGTCACATATGAATCATTTCTTGACCTTTCGGTTAAGATTGAGTGTAAACAGTCAATCTTAAGTAAGTTTCCACCCCTGTTGCCTAACCCATCCTAATAAAAAACCAAATTAGGGTATTAGTGCTTTATTGAATTGGTGGTTGTAACTTCACATGCCAGTTCTCAGTCAGTAATAGAGTTTCTGACTTGCTTAGGAGACAGGAAAAGTAAGTATCCATTATATGAATATCTGGGCCTTCTTTGGTTATGCAACAGTAATGATATGTGACTTTGGTTTGCTGTAGGCTACAAGGTTGTTCAGGGACTTATTATTGGATTAGGTACTGTAAGTGGCTCCTTTAAAAATTTTTATTTTTCTCTCTCTGTGTGTATAGGACACACACACAGAGGACAATTTGAGAGTTAGTTCTCTTCACCATGAGGTTCCCAGGAATAAAACTCATTTCATCAGCTGGGTGGTGGTGGCACACACCTTAAATCCCAGCACCCAGGAGGCAGACACAGGTGGATCTCTGTAAGGTCGAGGCCAGCCTGGCCTACAAGAGCTAGTTCCAGGGCAGCTAGGGCTTTTACACAGAGAAACCCTGTCTCAAAAAATCAAAAGCCAAATGAAACCAAAACAAAACAAAACAAAATCTCATTTGATCATGCTTGGTAGCAAGCCTTTGCTCAGTGAGTCGTCCTGTAGGCATGGCTCGTTTTTTTATATGACCAACTTGCATAATTTCCTATTGGTCCATAGTACCACATAAAATGGGCTCCATTGGAAAAAAGTTTCAAAGACAGAAACTGTAGGGAAAAATTGCTCTGCATAGCATAGCCAACCTTGTGACTATCTTCCCAGATATCCTTAGTGTAATGGTCACAGATGTTTTTGCATTTTCTAGTGTTGAAGTCACCCGTTTGGATTTAGTGTTTGAGCCTGAGATGGCTGAAAAGAGGGAGGACAGCCAAATATTATCTCCTGGTGTCCTGAAGCTTGGGCACAGCTGTGGTTTCAGCCATGGGCTGTATTTATTCTGACAATATGTTGCTCCTGCTTTTGTATTTTGGGCTGGTGCTAGGTACTGAGACAGAGGAGAGGCAAGAGCAGAAACGACAGCTATAGCCAACAGCAAGGTAGAAAGACTGTGTTGTGTGTGTGTGCGTGTGTGTGTATTCGGGTGTGTACTTGCCTGTGTGTGAATGTGAGGGTGTAAGTCTGTGTGCATGTGTGTGTATGTGAATGTGTGCTTGCATGTGTTTGAGTGTGTATGTGTGAGTGTGTGTGTGAGCGTGTGTGAGAGTGTGTGAGCGTGTGTGTGAATGTGTGTGTGTCTGTGTGAGTGCATGTGCATGAGTGAGTGTGCACACACGTGTGTGTGCGCGTGTGAGTGTTCAGGTGTATACCTGCCTGTGTGTGAATGTGAGGGTGTATGTGTGTGTGTACATATGCATGTGTGTGAGTATGAATCTGTGTGCATGTGTGTTTGAGTGTGTGTGTGCATGTGTGAGTGTGGGTGCATGTGTGTGAGAGTGTGTTCAGGTGTGTGCCTGCCTGTGTGTGAATGTGAGGGTGTATGTGTGTGTGCATATGCATGTGCATGAATGTGTGCTTGCATGTGTGTATGTGTGTGCATGTATATGTGTGTGCATGTATATGTGTGTACATGTGTATGTGTTTCGTGTGTGTGCATGTGTGTGCACATGTGAGTGCGAGTGCACGTGTGAGTGTGTGCGTGTGTGAGAGTGTGTGCTTGCATGTGTGTTTGAGTTTGTATGTGTGTGCATCCGTGAGTGTAGGCTCATGCTTGCAAAGGTCCTGTATATATAGGACAGAGAATAACTTGGTCCTCCCATTCTACAGTTTTCAGACAGTCTCTTGTTCCATGCTGCAAATGCAAGGCTAGCTGACCCATGAGTTTCCAAGGCTTTCACTGTCTCCACCTCCCATGTCACCATAGGAACAAGATTATAGATGAGCTGCCACATCTGGCTTTTTATGTAGATTCTAGGAATTTAACTCGGGTCTCATGCCCTCAACCCAAACTCCTTGTTTCCTTACTTCTCTCTTTCCTTTCTCTCTCCCTCCCTGTCCTTCCCTTCCTCCCTCCCTCCCTCCTTCCTTCCCTCCCTCCCACTCTCTCTCCTTCCCTCCCTCCCGCTCTCCCTCCTTTCTTTTATATTAATGTACCTCAGGTTGGTCTCAAACTTACTGTGGGCCAAAGGATGGCCCTGAACTCCTGATCCCATTTTTCACCTCTCAAGACATGGGCTGCTACACCCAGTTTGTGTGCGCTACCAACTGAACTGTATCCCTAAAATCATTTTGTTACAGATATGTCATTATTTATTTATTTATTTAATTTAAATCCTGATTAAAGCTCTGTGGGTATGGACATTTTTACTAGTTTTAAAAGTTTGGAATGTCATTACAATTAAAGAAAAATTGCAAAGCAATTCTGGAATATTTCAGTATATACTTGACCCAGTTTCTTCCACTGTTAACATCTTCCAATGCTGTAGTAAATTTGTCAGCTGATGGAGCTGCATGCCACACTGATGGGTCATACTTATATAATACACTATCAAGTCGACAGTCTGGACATATTCAGATGTTTCCTTGACACACATTTCCCTCCCAGGAGCCCACCCATCATTTTCCCTCACATTTGAGCATCACATCTCCTACGGCTCTTCACACCGTCACTCTTTCTCCAGCCTCCCACCAGCCAGGCAAGTTGAGTCGATGGACATTCAGGATGTGTTAGCGCTTCTTCTTGCTCAGCCTCTTGCTGTGTGTTTGTAGAGAACAGGAAGAGCCCAGGGACAAAGGGAGCAAGAACTGGCACATCCATTCATGTGGATGCTACTCTTGATCTCTTGCTGGGGGAGGGTCGGTCCCCTTAGTCACTCCAGAGTTCCTCTCCTCCTCCATCTCTGTGGTGTGGTCCCTGGCAGGATAGCACCACAAGGGTGCAAGGATGTATATTTAGTGCATGCAAATGGATTTCTGAAATGGAACCCACCCCCACCTGTTGTGTCCAGCAGAGTTCTTACATGTGTCAACAATCACTTGCTTCTGACTGTTTTACAACATTCCATATGAGCACTGGTTAAATTTTTATTTTCCTTTT